>JARFOD010134914.1:0-13521 GCA_031763545.1 Mopalia muscosa
GAGACGGCCAAGTCACACTCAATCATTCTCACCAAGTCACCACCCTGCCTGCCTGCCTACTCGCTACACAGATGCTTATCAATACGCCTGATGAATCACATGAGGAACAGCCTGAGGAACCACCGCAGTCACTTCATTCCAATCATTGTGACGAAGACGTATGTACAGTCTCAAGATGTACGAGGAGTTTACAACACCTTTACAATCACTATGGGAACCTTGGTGAGGGTGGTTTAGCACCCGCATCAGAAGATTGGGAGCACACCACGTGAGGCGCCGTACCCTGAGACCACAGTCAACTAGGGATGGCGATGTGTATCAGCCACAAGTCATCAATTATAGATGATTTCCCTGATTCCATCCCTACTGCCGAACAATAACGAACAAACCTACAACGTCCGGACACGAAGACGACAACCAGTACACCACGATGAGGCAGAAGATACCCCACTCTTCGTCGACACACCAACAAGTCCAGCTACCCAACCCATCCTCCTCACAGCCTGTGCTTTAGGCAACCCCGGAATGCCGAGTCTGCCTAACGGCGTCAGCCGATATTGTATTTGAACCCTGCCATCATCTGGTGTGTTGTGGAACGTGCACGGTCAACCTCATCGACAGCGATGTCCGTGTTGTCGACAAAATGTCTGCCAGGCGTTTCGGGTGTACTTTTAAACTACCTCAACGTCAAACGGTCCTTCTCAGGACCCCACTTCCAAAGGCCCTTCTAAGGGCCAACCCACTCCTCCCAAACAGGTCTTTCTGTCATGCAAACTCTATCACCAGACTTCCACATTTTTTTTTTCTTTGTCATGTCATGCTACAACAACAACAACAACCACCACGTCCATACACTCACGACCACGACAGTTCACACACACCCCCTTCCTGGCCCGCACTACAGTGAACACACAAAGCCTTCTTGTTCAGGTGTGGGATACCCCACAACTGTTAACGCTCACAGCCTTCTTTATCAGCGGCGCGGCACTGCACTACATATAACGCACACAGCCTTCTTTATCAGCGGCGCGGCACCGCACTACATATAACGCACACAGCCTTCTTTATCAGCGGCGCGGCACCGCACTACAAATAACGCACACAACAATTACTACATCACAAAGAACAAACCTTCCTTATTCTGTAATACAAAATACGGCTTGAGCTGCTCCGACTATACTATTCTCGTATTCATTGCATTTTCACATAATTCTAGCCGGAAGCCCAATCAGATACAACACAAAATATAGGCTTAATTCTCCGCTCGCCCAGATTCAATTTCTTGTTGATGAAATGGAAGGAGTGAGAAAAGTATGTACAGTTTTTCAATGAACTAAATGCAGACGAGTAATACTTGGGAATATGAATAATTAAATGACTTAAGTTTTCCTTACCCATTAACGGGTTGGCTCCAGCTACACCAATGCCAATCAGAAAGGCGTCCATACCAATTACCTTCGATACATGAGTTGCACCTAAAAAGTCCTTGAAAAGAGCTGTCTTAAAGACAAACGGGATGCCGAATGTCACACCAATGACCACAGCAAAGGCGACCTGAGACCAAAACGTCACCAACAGGGGAAAGGCAAACACAGCCCCTCCGAAAATTGCATTACCAACAACGACTATTCTATAGCGATCATAAACATGGTCTCCTAGAAAGCCGGTCGGCGTTCGGCCGACAACTCCAATCATTCCAACAATTGACAAGAGGAAAGCGGACTCGTAGGCACTCATTCCTAACTCCCGTGAGGCAGGGGGGTAGAAATTCAGCAGACATTCTGGACCAGCTCCGATTAAAAAACTGTAAATCAGCGTGGGATAGAAAATCGGCCTCTTAAGCAAACTTAAGTCGATAAAACTACTCATTCTAGGATTGTTTCTCTGACCTTGATCCAGAAAGACAAACTGTTTTATTTGGGTTAATACGGAACACAGCTGGAAATCTTGCTTCCCTGACACAATTTGAATGTTTTTTGTAACAGATCCAGTTTCACCGAAATCTTCATATGCAAGGTTTGGTTGACCTTGACCTCTCCCGGTGGAAGACGTTTCTTTCTGGTCACAATGGTTCTCTTCCTCGATGCCAACATCTACATTGGTGTCCTTTAAATGCATCGCTCTCTGTGGGCGGCTTGCTATGAAGGGACGCATCAAACCAGCAAATACCAAACAGTTGAGAAGAACTCCAGCGAGAATAAGTGCCGTACCTCTTATGGAGTATTCGTCCAGTAAATACTGTATCAGAACGGGCCATA
The DNA here is from genome assembly GCA_031763545.1 of Mopalia muscosa. Classification (NCBI taxonomy): domain Eukaryota; kingdom Metazoa; phylum Mollusca; class Polyplacophora; order Chitonida; family Mopaliidae; genus Mopalia; species Mopalia muscosa. The sequence continues at coordinate 2,259 of JARFOD010134914.1, forward strand.
TCAAAATACCCGCACTTGCGCCAGTAACAATTAGGGCTGTGCCTAAAGCGAGTCGCTTGTCAAAATATTTAGACACCAAAGAGTGACTGGAACAGGTAGCCGTTTGCACTGCGACACCTATAAACATGAATATAGTGACGAGGAGAATTGATTTGCATTTGGAAATTTGAAGTTTCTTGGTGATAATTTCATTTATACACAGCAATGTTTGGATACAACTTAAATTTTAATACAAAAGCTATAAATAGAATCTTTAATAAATTTGTTGATCGTTTAAGAAACCTCAGTCGTTCAATCGGAAATAATTGTGAAAATTCGATCAATCAAATCGCTACACGGACATATGAAATATCTAAGGTAGTACATCGCACAGGCAGCTATGTTGTTTTAACTTAGAACTGGAGGAACAGACAAAAACCGGGCTAATTTTCTTGTTGAGTGTGGACATTTGGTTTGGGATTATACAGTCGTCAACTGTTTTTGTTGAATGGAGAAAAATTAAAGGAAATGCCGTATGGGGATTCGAACTCGAATCTCGTGTCCAGTTCTAAAAACAGCCAGTCATTTAGTTCCCCTTATTACTGGTTGACCCTCTACACTAGTGGTAACAAAACAGAGAAGACATGACAAATACAGGACGTACTACAAAGACACCAGAAACATGTCGGTCTCACGTTGATTCTTGGCTCTGAAAGTACCGGGATAAAACGACTTTGGACAATAAATTAAATCGGAAAGAGTATGGACTATACGCGGCACTTGTGAATAGATATTCTATGTCTATATTCTCTACGTACCGATACAGAGACCCAATCCAAATGTGACGTGTTCAATTCGAGTAGAAAAGAACGTGATGATAAATCCGAGGCATCCTATGAGACCACCCAAGGCAACTAGCGCTCTCTCGTTAATTACTCCTGCCAGGGCCGTGTTTAAGACCAGAGCTGGAAAACATATAAGTATGATTAAACCTCACAAGTATTACAAGTTCTTCAATCATTACGACCAGTACAAGTTTCATCTGGAATTGAAATGGGAAGCTATTGCCGTTGCCGAACGGGTCAATAGTGTAAACATTGAGTAAACATTTTATTACAATAGTTAAAAATTGAAGCATGTAATGAAATCAACTCCCAATACGGTGGAAACGCGTGTATTTGTCTTCAGTGGATGGGTAGATAGTGGTTTCAGGAGGTCGACCAGCGACATTAAAGGGAGATAAATGTGTTACTCATATAATTGACCATGCCCTCTATGTCATTGACTAGCAATATTATCCAGCTGAATATTGATATGTCGTTATTATTAGTCAATGACATAGTTATACGAGTCAGTTATAGGAGCAACATATTTATTTCCCTTTTGTCACTTCTCAACGCCATTGTATATGGACATGTCATTTATCAGGAAATATCTGATTGTACTTTAAAGTTACCTGACACAGTGAATGAGATTCCATATGAAGAAAAGAGTAGCGAGGATTGGGTAACAGGTGCCTCGAAAACCTCTATCAACTCAACCAAGACAACTCCCAGAGAGCGGTAAACACCCAATGTTGTTGCAATGTTTAGAAATCCAGCTGGAAAATAAAGCAATCAGATCTGTTGTGCAAAACGGTACAATAGCAAATTCTGTATTTTGCTAAGACAAAATAAATATTATATAAAAAGTAAAAACAAATAGCAAATTCTTTTTTCGTAATGGACCGCTTTAATTCTGACAAACCGTTAGATTTACTGTGACCTATTACATTAGCGACAGGTGATTATTAGTATTAACACGCGTGGGTCCTTTGATCCTTTTACTTGCCGATCTCTCAGTAAAAGGATCAAAGAACACAAAGCATGTGTACAACAATCCGACTCAAAATCTGCCCTTTCTGAACACATTCAAGCCAATCCAACCCATACAATTGACTGGGACAACACAAAAACTGTTAACATAAACCTGCCTAATCTAAATACAAGAAATCTGACGGAAGACATCCAAATCCGCAGAACAAAACCCCAATTGAACAGAGACATTGGCTTCTACATACCCCATGCTTATGATGATCTTATCAACTTTGTGAAACGCTAACCCCTCCCCTTACACATTTCCCAATCAGTCTACTTTATTCAAACTTAACACCTGTATAACAGACATCCAGTATGTCTTGTTTTCATTATCATATGTGCTTAGTTTTCACATCCCAATGATTCTACTCTATATTACATAAGCCAGCTCAATCTTTGTTGTTTTGTCCTGTGATGCTTCAAAACTGTATATACAATGCCCTTTAATGTTCTTAACCTAAATAGCCTTCCCCAATTTTGTAGTTTTGATTTTACACCTGTGGTGCCTCAAACTGTATATATACATATTCTTCATATTATTATTATTAGCTTGAAAACGGTGCTAGTATCGGTATCAGGTCAAAACGTCCCCATGTCGAAACGTCCTCAACCAAAACCTCCCCATCATAAAATCAAAACGTTCCCAGCATAGGATCAAAACGTCCCCAACATATGGTTAAAACGTCCCCAACTAGCAAAATTTGGTTAAACATATTATGTGGATCGCCTATATACAGTAGTCGCAAAAATCAGCTTACAGACTTGTAACTAAACGTTCTTAAATCACCGTGTATTTATTCATTCAACAAATGTCGATTTAGGTCTCGTACATTGTTTAGTATTTAACACGCACGTGTACGACAGTTAAAGCTTAATTGAATCAAACTCCGGTTGTTGTTTTTTTTTTTAATTCTGATATATAGTTGTATACTGCCAGTAATTTATATATCAGAATCATAAAAATACAACAACTTGAATTTAATTTTTTGAAATTGAACTAGTATGACAATCACAAACACGTATAACCACTGCGGCATCTTTACTTTATGGAATCATGTCATTTATCCCTTGGTAATGGGAGTAACTTCTGTATCATGATTAAGTGCCTACATTTCTGACGGTTTGACTTGAGGACTTTTCGATATTATGTCAGGAACGTTTTAACCTTATGTTGGGGACGTTTTGATTTTATGTGGGGACGTTTTAACCCTATGCTGGGGACGTTTTGACTTTATGATGGGGCGTTTTGGTTGGGGACGTTTTGACATGGGGACGTTTTGCCCTGTTTTCCTAGTATCTGCACTGAAACGTTGCGTGTGAATAAACCCAGAAGTTGAACATCCATAAAGTCTTACCTATTATGTAATATTTACATTGATTAAAATCCTCAATATTCATTTTTCTCAGCAACATATGATGGTAGAATATGGAAAGTACATAGTGTATCATTTTCTACTGCAGAGCCTGCAATTCACTTTCTTTTATTCACATATATGGAAGTCACCAATTTATGACAATGTCAAATATTCTTGTCAGATATTCTTTTCCAAAAACCAACCACACATATTACTTAGTAGTGTTTTTTCATTAGTAAAAATAGGGCTATGGTTTTTTTTATTTCTGGTCAGATCAGAAATATTTCTATTGCGAAGTTAAATTATCCTTTCTTGTTATACATGAGCTCAGTTCGTTGTTTTATGTATACTGTTAATAACATTACATGCTCCGTTATTCTCCGATGATTTTATCATCACACATGATACCTTTAACACAGAAAATACCACTGTTTACCGAGCCTTGATAAAAAAGAGATTTGACAGATGATAATATGTTGTTATTCCATAGATCAAATCGAGCCCCAAAACTCTGACTTGGTAAAGCTTTAATCATTTAAATTCATCCAAGTTTGTAGAGCAATAAATTACATTTACCCGCAATAGCGATACACGCTGTAAGCAATGGTGATATATACTGTAGGCAATAGTGATTTACACTGTAAGTAATAGTGATACACAATGTAAGCAATAGTGATACACACTGTAAGCAGTAGTAATACATATTGTAAGCAACAGTGATTCACACTGTAAGCAATAATGATGCACACTGTAAGCAATAGAGATTCACACTGTAAGCAATACCGATATACACTGTATGCTGTTATATGTACTGTAAGCAATAATGCTATCGTCGGTAAACAAAAGTGATAACAATGAAACCAATGGTGATTCACACCGTAAGCAATAATGATATACAGTGTAAGCAATAGTGATACACACTGTAAGCATTAGTGATACACACTTGTAAGCAATAGTGATACATACCGTAAGCAATAGTGATACGTACCGAAAGCAATAGTGATACATACACACTGTAAGCAATAGCGATTCACACTGTAGGTAATGATGATACAGAGTCACTGTATGCAATAGTGGTACACACTGTATGCAATGGTGATACACGCTTTATGCTATAGTGATACACGCAGTATGTAATAGTGATACAGACATTGATACAGTATCCCCGTTTGATCAAACATAATGCAGAAAGGTAAGAGTCTGTTATATATTAACGTTCCTGTGAATTATAATATGAGTATATACAAGTGTTGATATATGAACATAATTGGTGTAAAAAAGTAAATGTTTTTGTTATGTATTATTATTATTATTATTATTATTATTATTATTATTATAGCATTATACCATATTATTATTATTATACCATGACAATTTATTGGTAGTAAGCACCAATACTTAATATACGGCTTTACCAAAAACAATATCTATTTCGGTAACATGTAACATACAGGTCAGAAATTGCGTAAACAAGAGCATGTATCCATGCGTGGTTCGATTGATTGATTAGTTGGCGTTTCATACCACATAAAGTCGGTTACCCACGCTGTCAAGTAAATATTATTACAAAGTTTACTAGGTATATAAACTACAATGGATGACTGATCACATATAAAGTAAATATTGACTTTGCTATATTTTGATTAAATGGGTCTTACCTGTGCCTTGATTCGAACCCCAGCCCCTCGACGGAAGAGGCGAAGGTGTGCTCACCGAACGCAATGAGCTACGTTTCCTTTTGGTGGGGGATGGAACTGGAGATATCGGAGGTAAAGGAGTTGAAATATAAACACTCAGACCGTTCTTGTCTTCTGTAACACCTTCTGAAATTGTTTGTGGTTTGTCAAAGTTCCCGGCCAATTTTGGATCCACAGGCGATGACGGCCATTTTGATTGACCGCTAAAAAAGCTAAACAAACCAGAATCTCGGTGCCGAACTTTCGAAATCTTTTTTAATTTTTTCTTCTTTGACGTTACATGTTGTCCATAAGGCGGTATGACAATACTGAAAGCCGAATCTATCGAAGCTCTTGCAAAGAAATTAGACACAGCTCGTGTTTCTATATCTTTCAATGTATCAGTTCTTTCCTCGGCGTCTTTCGTCCGAATAGACGAGGACGTTGTCGGCGCTGCAATACGTCTTAGTCCGTCTTCTACACTGAGCTCCAAATAATACTCTAACAATTCTTTACGTTTGTACCGACCTCTGAAACGCCTATGATGTAAAATGAAAGACACAAATAGAAATATAACCATGAAGACGGCCATAAAGGTTGGCAAAAACCATGCCATGTTCTGGCCTGTATCGGTGACCATTGTTTCCATTTCTGTTACATTAGACCCGTTAAGCATCTCTCAGACCGCGCGCGTCTTTTGTCGCATGGCTGTCGCGAGCCGTTGCTAAGCGAAGAGTGAATTCAGGTTACATTGTCGCCTGGATGTTATATTGAGGTACTCTACCCCAGAGCCGGTAGGTGGCGCTATTTTATGTTCGCCTCACGAAGAGGATAACACGCAGCGAGAATCTTAACGTACACTTCAGACATATCCTTTATGAGACTGGATGACAATGTATTATACGACACATCACTTGATAATCCCTCGGTATTGCAACAGGAGAATCCATATACACACCGAGTGTACTTGTTGTTTCCTAGCAACCAGGCATTGCCACTTTAAAATTCCAATTTTGTTGGTTATCCTAGATTAAATAGCTAGTGTTTGATGTCGGCTTCAGCTTATTGTCTAATTTGTGTTTATTTATACACTATGATTATTAATCAAACAAGTGATCATTATTAATTGCACAATGAACCCAGATGAATTTCTTAAACTGTAAACATCTTTAATACGCGATCGATCTTTTCACCAGGTGTGGATTCCAAATATAAAATTGAATATACCTATCATGCCACAAAATGAGACCTTTTTTAGTTATTATGATAACTATTACTTTAATTGGTAGAAGAAGAAGTCGTGGTAGTAGTTGAGAGAAGCAAACATGTAAGCTAAACACACATTCCACATAAAGATATATTCAAGGTTAGCATACATTAAAGATTAACACATCATCACAATAAATATATATTCGAGACTATCATACATTTAAAGCAAAAAAAAACAACAACATTTTATATAATTAGACATTTTAAACAGCAATATATTTTACAAACATTCGAGGTGTTTCTTTATACGGGCATTTCAAATAAGTAGAAAGCATAAACATATACTTCTAATAAAGACTTATTCGAGACAACGTTACATTCCTCAGACAAACAAAACCCAGATAAATACATACCCCGGATAAACATACAGTTTAAATACACATACATTTTCTATAAATAATTTTTTCAATAAACATACATTTTAAATACACATATATTTTTAAATGAAATTTCCGACAAAGGTATACATTCATGGCAGACGTACATTTATGACCGACGTAAATTTACGACACATGTACTTTTATGGGAGACGTACATTTCGGACAAACGAACATTCATGGTCGGCGTACATTTATGAAGGACCTACATTCATGACAAACGTACATAAAGGAGAGACTCCCATTCACGACATACGAACATTGAAGTCACGCGTATATTAATGACAAATGCACATTCATGAGAGATATACATTCATGAGATACGTACATTCATGACAAAGGTATATTTATTAAAGTCGTACATTCACAAGAGACGTACATTAATGACAGACGTACATGAACTACAGACTATGACATATGTACATTCATGACATACGTACATTCATGGCCGGCGTACATTTATTACAGACGTACATAAATGACAGAAGTACACTCACGATATACGAACATTGATGTCAGACGTACATTTAGAACACACGTGCATTTATGACAGACACACATCTATGGAAGACGTACATCGAAGTTCATTAAAATGTCAAAATATATCACATTAAAGTCCATAGCACTCAGATGACGACAATGCAAAGTCAATATATGTTGTGCCCGCCATTAACCTGTAACACAGCACAGACCCGTCTCGGCAAAGACATGATCAGTGGACGAATACGGTTTTGCGGAATTCTCCTCCATTCTTGCTCAAGAGCCTGCTACAGTTCTTGAAACACTGTTGTGTTCTGGTTATTTAAAAACTCAACATTAGCAGAGCTGTGTGCGGTCGGGCGTTGTCGTGCTGAAAAACTTCTCTAGGGAGGTTCATTATGGGCAGCATGTGTGGTGTCAAAACCTCATCTCTGTATCGAGCGGCGTTAAGGTAGCCAGAGATGTGCACCAGTTGAGCTTTCCGGGCGCAGGATATGGCACCCCACATCGTCACACTCCCCCGCCGAAATTATCGACCTCAAGGACGCAGTTCCTTGCGAACCTCTCATTCCACCGTCTGAAGATACTTGTACGACCATCTCTTCTCTGCAGCTTGAATATGGATTCATCGCTAAACCAGACTCGCCTCCAGTTTCCCAGGTTCCAGTCCCTTAATCTGTTGCACCATCGGACCATTGCACGTCGATGCTGTTGTCTCAGTACTACGCCGAAATAAGGATGTCTGGCGCGTAAGCAGTTTTGACGGAGACGGTTTCTGACTGTCTGTGCCAATATTCTCTATAGACCAGGGAAATTTGATGCGGTTTCTGTTGCTGTTATGGTCCGGTTCCGCAGATGAAGTAACCGGATGCAGCGATCTTGGGCTGCTGTTCTGACCCTAGGTCGACCAGAACGTTGACGGTCAGCTGTTGAACCGGATTGCTGGTACCATTGGAAGAGCCTGGAAATCAGACTCCGGTAGACATGATAAAGTCTAGCGACTGCATTCTGTAAATCACCGGCCAGAAGACGACCAATGACGAAGTTCCGGGTAGCTGGGTCTAGTCCTGGCAGATCGTAGCAGGTTGGAGAAAAAAATTAACAACTGAATTCAATTGAACGGCTATGTGTCTTTAATACCCATTTAACTCACTTAATGATTAGGCATGGTTCGCACATGCAACCGCCCTAAGTTTTCCCCTACGCCTTCTTCGTGCAGCGTTAGACCTATCCAAATTTTGTTTGTGATGTTGCGTTTCTTTTTTGGGAGAGTAAACATTCCTTGCATGAAACAGTAATGTCTTTATACTTTCGGAAGTGCGACCATTGTTGCGTTCTAGATTTTGAGCTAAATGTAGGTCTATGATCTAAAACTATTATGACTGAATCCCTTGAAAAACGAACAATAAATTATAACGTGGAAGTTAAAATAAAGATTTTCCTGTTTGAGGAGCCACGTAGGCCGAAGGTTAAACAAAGGCATCAGACACAATGCTTTATATATTCCACACGTTTATATTCCAGCAGACTATATTTTGCAGTGAAAAATAGAGTTAAAAGCAAACTAGGTAGCATTCTCCAAATTCTATTCACGATTTTTTTTTTTACGGTGCAGGAAAATTGAGAAAATTACATTCGAAGTAATTAATAATAATAATAAACTCTATTTTACTTGCATATAGCTACATTCAGGCTTTATCGAAGTAAAAAAAACAGATTAAAATAATATGTTAATGTGATTTGTATATCACTTTCCCTTTTTCATTCACAGTTATTTTTTTAATCATATCCTGTATCCTTAGGGCTTCACTGATCTTAATTAGCCGATATGCCGTACAGTGTGATATACATTTATGAAATCTCTCGAACGCATATTACCTTCACATATATGAAAAAGTGAACAAGAATTTTCACGTATGTGAAAAAGAATTCAGCAGACGTAGAATAAAGAAGAAGCGGTTTTCCATAACGAGACTCTTGTCTAACATTCAACCTCTCATCATATTCCATTTTATTTGACTCTGTATGACAACGAGTGCATATGTAGCAAAACCTTTTATTATGTTCACAACATAACAAGCGGTTATCCTGAAATTCATATCGTGAATTTATGTAATATTTGTTTAATGCTCCAAAAGGACAAGTTCTCGACCTGAGGCCTTCGAGGCATAGCCTATTGTCATTGTAGTTGGAGGCCACGTACGAACGGTCGTTCTTTCCAGCTGTTTATTGAATTGTATCTTTATTTTAATGGATTTAACGTCGTACTAAAGGGTATTTCACTTATATAACAAGGGATTGTCCACTTCTCACATTGTCTTACTGAAATAACGTGGTTAATCTGGAGGAAGCCTGTTAAAAACAATCCCCGCTATTGCCGGATTGACATCATGTAACTCACTCATAAACTTGTAGTTGACTTGAACCCGAGTAGGCCAGCACGCTATTCACAGAATCACAGCATCGTTTTATTTGCTATATTTTTTTCCAAAAAGAATAAGTTATATTTAGTTCTATATCTTGTTAACCGCTCTAACAATCATGCTAACTATAATATCGGACTACACTGTTGAGATAAGGGTGTGACTGTTTCCGTTAAAAAAGCCCATTTCTGGTTCCGCCTTGGAGAACATGGGCGGAAACCTCCACGACATTCCATGTAAAACTCATATATTTATTGTCTTTTGCCGCTACAAACTCCATCGAAGGCATCCGTCTAGGCTGCTCCTGTCTAATGTATCAGATGCAAAGGCCTATTCATGGACAGTTCTCATTGCAAGTTGTATAACAGGACCTAAACTAGTTTGTTATATATAACATTTGGTATAGGCCCTGGTATGTCAAGCGCTTTAAACGGGACTTTTAAGTTGTATTCGTTTACTTTGTGTTTATATTTATTTATTCACTTATTTTACAAGGTACTTCATTTTTGTATTTTTAGTTGTTTTATTATTTCCACAAACGAATCACATTAACATGTACATGTACCCCACATACCTGAGATATCAGTTATTAAATTTCAATATTGGATCTAAAAGTATCAATATAACTGTCGGTTTCCATTAAACCCTACAAGGAACTTCATGACTTCCTTCTGCGAAAACTCTCGCTGAAGCTCTACCTTTTCGAGACAAGGTGATGCGTTGTTTATTGCTACTGGAAACAATCTGAAGCAGATGACTGCACAAATGATACGCTCGTATATTTTAGTATAATCTGTATTTCGTGTGATCTAGCCGCACACGGCACATATATTGCTGCTGTGAGGGCAATATGCACATTCCGTTTGGCTGTGTTCTTATTTACATATATTTGAAACCCACAAAGAAACAGAAACTAAATGACACCAATTACACTCTTAAACAAAATGGCTCTAATCAAGCCATTAATGATTTTTTTCTGCCTCAAGCCTCTGTTGGTACCTTCTATAGTTCTGTTTGGAATACACCATCACCTGCAGCTAGTGTATCTCCTTTTGTTCAAATTGCAAAGAACATTTAGTATCGTTATGGAGTGTTTAATAAAAAACCATTGAAATAGCCATTTTTTTTCTGAGAGTGTATGGTTTACGCCAATGTGGCAACTTAGAATTTATTGAAACTTGAAGGTGAAAAGCACTCAAATATTAAACTATTAAAAGATAAAATGCCTTTTTAGTAGTATATACTCAGTCAAAAAAGAAACTTCACCTTCATCAATTTCTAAATATTTTCTTAAAACTTAATGTAGCCGGTATAAAATATTAACACCGTTTTCTTGATAAACAAGCCATTTTATTCCTTTCCAACGGAACACAAGTAAGTATGGTTGTTATATTGAAATATAAGGGGAATTATAAGAACAAACTAAGGGGCAGCAGCAAGCTGTCAAACAGAAAGAAAACATTCCTTAATAATTATGTTGATCAAACATACATTCTTTGGACTATTGTTCAACTTAGACGAACAATGTTATCATGAAATACGTGGAAAATAATTACAAGTTCGATTTTGAATAAAATATTGTTGAAACGAATTGTTTGTTATTTTAGTTATTATGTTTTTGGGAAAAGAAAAGTATGAAAATATGTAAACGAACTGTCGATAAGAAGTTATATATGATGTACATTTAGGTGTACAATAACCAGCAACGTTATGTAAATACTGATCTTATATAAGTATGAAACAATAATATGAATTATACATTCATATTGTCTTATGTATGTAAAATGAACTAATACAAGTTCTTTACTATATTCCAATTTAATGAAATATATTACTGATATATTCACT
>JARFOD010134925.1:0-13521 GCA_031763545.1 Mopalia muscosa
CGATCTTGGTTTCCATCGTATATAATTTTCAAAGCAGCAAAATGAGAATAAGGCAATCAATACTAATATGAAGGACAAACCATTGAGTACGACAAAAAGCCCAAAACAAACAATTATTTTACTTTGGTATTTATTATAGTTGAAAATAAATTACATTTAATATTGAGTTCATATGCTCAATGAGCAACAATCCTATATCTAACTCAAAAGTCCAATGGCTACTTTTCCTTCAAATTTTTATGTAAGCTTTTAATGACTATATTTTTTTCAGATGAACACTTAATACGCTGGGCTTTTCCGGAGGATGTATGGTAATATTCCTAGAGTTTAATTTAGTTCCAAATTCAGAACATTAAAGCCTTAAGGCTATGGCTGAGTGGTAAGGTCTGCGCTTACTAAACCTACTTTGAGTCCATCTGTGAGTCACAGGATGTGGCTACAATAATCGCGGGCGTGATTTTTACGAGGTTCCCTCACAATTTTCCACCTTAATATATAAAAAGATGTGTGAGGTGGACAATCCGTCTTCATATAAGTGAGATACTTTTGAATATGCCAATCAAACGAATAAACAGGACATTGATTTTTCCTTGAATTCTCAAAATTTCTCCACTTTCAGCAGATCTTTAGTTTTGTGCTCAATTTGGTGTTATTTTTGCCATTCAGAATTTGCTCACAACCCCTTATTTCCTTCATAATAATTTTGGTGAAAAAAAGATATCCTTCAATTTCTACAGTCTTGAAAATGTTCATTGACTGTATATAATACTCCTTAAAAGTCAGTAATTTGTTCACATTTATAAGATCTCATTGAAATATATAATAGCAATATATCGATTAAAAATATATATATAAAAAACGAACAATTTTAAACGATGTGGTCTTAACTTGAACAAAAGAAATAGAAAAAATATTATATTATGTATAAAAATATAGTAATTTCAATGAAAAAACACTAACCGGGAATAATATTTCACATGATAATTTTATATTTGACATACATTTTGTATTTTTTTTAACAAGGTTCCATGTTGACAAACTGTCTTCAGCCCATGTCTATATACGATTAGACAAGGTAGGTTTTTAAACACATAGTCAAGATTAATTTGACTTTTAGAAAGTGAGGATTAACAGTATTTTCATTATTTTGGGGTCATATTTTCGTAGTTTGAACAGATTCTAGTTCTGAAAATTTTACAAGTCGAAACCCGTCAGGGAATTGTAGATGGCCAGGTGCCTGTGTGGTGTGGGTGGCTGGCATTTATTGCTGCTTATTTGGTGCCTAACTCTGAGGGTTGTGGGCTCAATTCCTGGATGGATTTCAACTTGCAAAATTTTCTCAACTCGATTCTGTTCAAACTAAGAAATTGTTGTCCCAAAATAAAGAAAATACATAATAAGGAAAGCAGTGAGCTGATATGACAGTTTAGGGACAAAGGTCACCCACAAAAACTTTTAAACATGTATATAGCAAAAAGTCTCTTTTGTTCTCAAACAAAAATTTTATTAATAAAAAATGTCAAATTGATTTTTTTTTATATAATTATGAAAATTTAAAATTAAAATATTATCAAGAACTTACTTGGCTTGAATATTATTTGCAGGGAGAGACTTTAGACGATATTCCTCAAACTGTGATAGATGACTGTGCTCAGTTAGTCAAAGCAAATAGTATACAAGGTGAGTGCAGTAAATAATACCTTCATTCTCCTCTCAATTAACTTCTATCTCTACGCTCTAGCAGCAAGGTTTTTCATGAAGTTTCCTCTCAATTTTCCGACGTAATATGGCAAGGAACAGTGTGAAATGGACAGTCTGTACTCATATAAATGAAATACTTTTGAGTATGAAGTTAAAACCCAAACAAACATATAAAAAAATCAGAGAGTATTTTAAAGAGAGGTAAAAGGCCTTAGATATGGACTGAGTATCATTTGTGAGTCAAAGGCAGGTCTTATTTCAAATGGTGACATTTGCCCCGATGGCACTTGTATATACAAGTCCACAAGAAATATATTCACATCCACTTCTTCCAATAGCTATTGAAGATTTAAGTGAGAAACTTTGCCCAATGTTCACTCACACAATCAAATTCGTCAGTCAGCCATCAGGTATAGGAATGAGTCGCATGGTGTAGCTCTGGCAATCTCAGGGGTGGTTTTGAAGAGATTTTCCACCGGAATTATGCAAGGAAAAGTGTAGACAATCGGTTGGCATATAAGCGAAATACCCATGAGTATGATGTCAAACCCCGATTAAACAAGCACACTAACAATCTAAACTTTGGAATAGATTTTTGTAACACATTAATTTATTTAACACAGCATGGTTGCCCTATATGTGTATGTCCTTTACTCTTGGTGTATGGAATTTACACTGACATCCTTAAAGTGAAATACCATTGATCATGGAATTTACATTTGTCAATTAGTCTACAATTTTTGATAGCCCAAACGCTTTTAAGTTTTCACGAAGTTGACATCCCTACCTCTAAGTCTTGATAAGAGGCCATTATAAAGCCCTTAGATTTAATAACTTAACATTAAATGAGTTTCTGTTTTGATAGTTCTTCATGTGTTCTCATGCAATCTTCATTTTGTACTGGAGATTCATAATTTCTGGATTTCTTGTTAAAGGTTGTACATTTGTGTTTTAGTTTTGTAACTATTACACCCTCTTGCTATTCCCACTTGAGGAAAATGAACTTTCCAACATCATGCAATGCTTCACATCTTGGTTGTGCTAGTGTCAACTATTTGTGGAATACACCACAGTCATGTAAGATATATACCCTTGAGTAGAATGGTAACCCCATTATAATTAATCATTAGTCTATCCTGATGGCCCGCAGCCGTGGCTTAGCGGTAGCGAAAGCGCTTCTTAAACTGAAACTGCTTTGATTTAACATTTACTGGATCAAGTCCACCATCAGGTATATGAGCGAGTCACATGTTGTGGCTCTTGCAATAGCAGGGATAGTTTTCCAACATAATATGGCTGGGTACAGTGCGAAGTGGACAATCCCTCGTCATATAAGTGAAATACGTTTGAGTACGACGTTAAAAACCAATCAAACAAACAATCAGACTATCTGATATATATGATAGTCCAATTAAATAATATATAATTACTTTGTTTAAATCCAATTTTTTTTCTATCATTGGTAGGTAACAAAATGAATAACTTAGATGTTGTTTACACAATGTCATCAAATTTAAAAAAGACAGCTGGTATGGATGTAGGTCAAGTGGGATTCTACAAAGAGAAGGAGGTTAGTAAAGAAAACAGTTATTCTGAAAAACCATTTATTTTACATGTAACTTGCTATGACTGTTTCTTATCTTTTGGTAAACATTTGTTTCCATTAATTTTCCATGTTAAGTGTGCCCCAGCCCGGCATAACAGTGAAATGCCCTTGAGTATGCTGTAAAACACCAATAAAAAATAAGTCAATAATACAATTGCAGTGGCCAGTTGTTGAAAGCTTGCTTGTTCCAGTTGTACTGCGAGACAAGGGACTGCACTAAGCAGGGTAGTTTATAGAAAATTTCCCGGGTTCCTATCCCGAATTTGTCACTTTTAGAAAGTGAAGATCAATTGTATTTTTGTTATTTTGGGATAAAACTTTATTAGTGTGAACAGTTCCTAGTTCAGAACATTTTGCAGGTTGAAACCCGTCCGGAAATCGAACCCACGACGCTCAGAGATGTAGAAGGCTGGGTGGCTAAGTGGCTTAGGTGGCCTGCATTTACTGCTGGCAGTTTGGCGCCTAACTCTGAGGGTCGTGGGCTCAGTTTACAGACAGGTTTCAACCTTCAAAATGTTCTGAACTAGAATCCTGTCCACACTGAGAAAGTGTTATGCCAAAATAACAAAAATACTGTAGTTGGACATAGACATTAATTTGGGCGTATATATTAATTTTTGCGCCTGTACCATTTCCCGAACCCAATTGACTCCAGAAACACCTCTGCTTAGCAGGTTTGTTTGTTGTATATATAACTCAATTTAAATTGTTTAAAGTTGTCGTAGAGGTTAATCTCAAACATCAGCGGTTGCTTGAAGGGATTTCTCTGTTTCCCTTGGTGCTTTCAGAGCTCAAGAGGAGCAGGAAGCCGATACATTTGTATTGTCCTGTGATGTTTTTCTTTGTTGCCGGTATAGTAAGGGGGGTTTCCTTCACCCATTGGCCTGGTAAGCCATCATTTTAGTGAATTAAGTGTAAGTAGAATGTTAAATCCCAATCATGCAAACAATTTATTATGAAATTCCCTGATCCAGTTTTGAATGCCAAGGTAATGGGATCAAGGTCATTATTAGTATATTTGAAAGAAAGAAGATGGTATGTAGCAAAAATATATGTGATACTTTTTATGTCAAATTACATGTAGTTTTTCATATCAATTGGTAAATTAACATTATTTATCTCTTGTAGGTGAGATCTGTTAGAATAGAAAAACGGATAAACGAGATTGTAAATAGATTAAATAAAACAAAAGTAGAAAAACACCCTGATTTTCGCGCTGAGAGAGAAGAGAGAGATCATAAAGAAAGAGAAGCCCAGAAAAAAGTTCAACAGGAAGTAAGAAACCGAGAAAAAGAGGAAGAAAAGAAACGGAAAGAACAGGCAGAATTGAGGTAAGTTAATCAGTGGGAATTTCAGAAATGGAGAAGAAAACTTCAAAACTCTTAATGCAAAATTTCATGCAATCCAACGCCTGTCTTTAATTAGAATACCGGCCTGCAGCTGTGGTTTTTAGCCCACAGTCATTCTGACTGTGGGCTATTCTCATCACTCTCCATGGTCCGTCCGTCCGTCTGTCCTTCCATCCGTCCCATAACAATTCTTGTTATCACTATATCTCAGAAACTCTTGCTCAAATCACATTAATATTTTAAGCTTCCCTACATGGTCTAGTTTTGCAGTTTTGCAGGTAACATTTTGGTTCCTGTCTGTCTGTCTGTTCGTCTTTAACTGCCTCTATTCCAATAAAGTTCATGTTTTGGATTTAGCATCCTCATAAGGTGTAGCTATGCTGGTGTCATTTTGGTTTTAATCCATTTATTCATTCTTTTGTTATCCATTTGTCTGTCTTCTGCAGTTCTATGCATATTGCTATTTCTTGTTATTATATCTCAGGAACCGCTCCTCCGATCACTTTCATGTTTTGTTAATAGCTTCCTTTCATGATCTTTTCATGAGCTTTTGGTTTTGATCCATTTAATGTCTGTCTAACTTTTTAATATACCTAGTAAACACAACTCTTCCTTTACTGGATTAGGCACAAGACGGAAAATCAAATCGTGAATCTGTCGTCTCTTAGACCCTCATCTTCAAACTATCTTAACAGTGTGGACATCAAGATCAAATCGTGAATCTGTCCCCTCTTAGACCCTCGTCTTCAAACTATCTTAACAGTGTGGGCGTCAAGATCCATCTCTTGTTTTTAAAATAGTCTGTAGTGGCAGATCTGCTAGCTTCTCGCCTAGTTACCTTTGCTTTTGTCATGTTTCAAATTCTGCAATTTAAAAAAAACCCTTTTTTTATTTGTTTAAATATTACTTGTTTTTGGAATTCTGGAGGGGAGAGGGGAGGGGGCGATATATTTCACTTTAAAAAATAAATTTCGGGATAAAGTGTAAGCGTGCCCAAGACCTTTATGGATAAGTTTGTGAGATTAAACCTGCAGGCCAAGTCAGACATAGGATTTTTAAAATATGTGTCATTTTATTGTCACAGGGTGCTCGGGTTTGGTATCAGTAAAACTGTAGCATAGTTATTTGAAAGAACTAGGACAATATCTGTTAGTGGCTTAGTGGTTAGCGAGTGCTTTCTGAGCATACTTCGATGTACCGTTCACAGGATTGAGTCTGTCTGTCGACCTTCGGGTAAATGAGTGAGTCACAAGATGTGGCTCTGGCAATCGTGGAGGTAGGTTTTTTTTAGGTTTCCTCTTGGTTTTTCACCGTTATAAGCCAAAGAACAGCGCGAAGTGGACAATCCATCGTCATATAAGTGAAATACCCTTAAGTACAATGTTGAATGTAAAATCAAACAAGCAAACAAACTGCGATACATTCTGCAGCCGAGCTCTTCAAGTTGAAACACTAAAAAAAAAACAACCACAAATGTCATCATTATATCTCGATTATTTCCTGAGAAGATGGAACTGAAAAGGTGACCAGAATTGCGGGAGGGTAAATGTCTTGCTACAAAATGGTCTAGCCTATTTATCACTAGCATGTCAGATTTTAATGGGTCCAAGTTCATTCAACAGTTCGCTCTCTGGCTATGGGCAGTTTGTTTGAAAAGAAGCACTGCTGTCTTTACTTTAATAGCGATGGAAGAAAATTAGCTTTCCAACATTGGGTAAACCACTACGTTCTGTTTTTTAGTGGTCGCATGTCTGCCTGTCGACCAACAGGTATATGAGCGAGTCTTAAATGTAAGTTGTGCCTCTCGCAATCGCAGGGGTGATTTTTAAGAGATTTCCTCATGGTTTCCCACAAAATAAGGCTAGGTGAAGTGGACAATCTGTCATATAAGTGAAATTCCCTTGAGTACCATGTTAAACCCCAATCAAACAAAGTAACAATCTGTAGTTAATATAAACGCTCTCCTATCAGGTGATGATTTTAGCTCTTGTACAATTTCAAACATGAAGCCCTGAATGTGTCAGTCTCTTCGTTTTAAACTTGTCAATAACAGAAAATTAATCACTGGAGCTTTTTGTGAGCTTATTTTTGGTCTTGCTACTTTTTAATAGTAAAGTGTACTATCGAAGAAGTGATTAATGGCCGCATCATTGGAGCTCAGACAGGAGACGTTGTAGATTATGCTACAGTTTTAACTGTCCAGTGTTCAGAAGGGTACACAGTCTCTGGACCAAACTCCACTAAATGTGCAACAGTAACAAGTTATCCGACCTGTTCACGTGGTAGGTACTTGATACTGATAATGTAAGTAACATTTATTTTAAAATCAAATTAAAAAATTGAACTAAACTGATTACTCACCCTAACCTTCAGTTCACTGAATTACATTTTTTGGAACACTGTTTTCTGTTCCAACAATTTGTTCAATTTAACATTATTCTTGTTTAATTAAAATAACTGCTATAGTTTATAAAAACACTCTCCTAAAACTCACCAGGTGAGTGATTTTTAGCTGCTCTGTTGATAGTCGACACAAAGCCCTCACATGAGTGAAATAATAGTATGGCATAAAAACCCATTAAGACAAACACTATTTTAGATATGTCACCTCTTTAGTTAAGGATACTCTAACCACCCTACCAAGTGTTTTTACATTTCACCGTTTTCCTTCTAAACTATTGTGAATTTTGCAACAAATGTATATATATTCTGAACCATCTTTTTCTTTAACACAATAATGAGTAAATTATTTGTTTTTTTAACATACAAAAAAAAAAAAAAATCTTTGCCTAAATTTTTGCTACCACATTTTCAATAGCTACTTCTTTTACACCATTTACGTCAGCTGTTCAATTTTACATCAATGTATTATACATGATATGAACCAAAAAAGGGTAATTAAGTTTTTTCTCGTTTGTTTTAGTTTTTTGGCAATATTGTGTTGTAGGTCATAAATGAAAAAAAAAATCTTGTGTGGAAGGTCAAAAATGAAAAAAGAATATCGTGTTGAAGCTCAAAAATGAAAAAGAATATCATTTTGAAGGTCAAAAATGAAATAAGAATATCGTGTTGAAGGTCAAAAATGAACAAAGAATATCGTGTTGAAGGTCAAAAATGAAAAAAAGAAGAGTCAAAATAGTGAAATAGTTTCTTATAACTATCTGCCTGTCGACTATCAGGTATATGACTCACATGTTGTGGCCTCGGCAATTGCGGGGTAAGTTTTACAAGGTTTCCTCCCAGTTTTCTACCTTAATAAGACTAGGTGCAGCGAGAAGTGGCCAGTCTGTTGTCATATAAGTGAAATACCCTTGAATACCCTCTTAATGGCTGAATGTCCTTTAGTTTTTTTTTATGGGGTCTGCTTTAGGACAAAGAATATGCAATATTACAAAAATCTAAAATTTTGAGCTCAGGGCGGGGTCAGAGTATCCTTAATAAAAATGATCTCCTATGGGGTGAGCAATTTAAGCTCCTGACAGGTGATTTGATTTCAAACAAAGTCCTGAATATGTGAGTCACTTTTATTTAAACTCATCAATATAAAACAGAAAATTCAACACTGGAGCGCTTTGTGAGCTTATTTTTGGTCTTGCTATTTTTTAATAGTAAATTGTACTATCAGAGAAGTGATTAATGGCCGCATCATTGAAGCTCAGACAGGAGACGTTGTAGATTATGCTACAGTTTTAACCGTCCAGTGTTCAGAAGGGTACACAGTCTCTGGACCAAACTCCACTAAATGTGCAACAGTAACAAGTTATCCAATCTGTTCTCCTGGTAGGTACAGTATTTGATACCAGTATTGTTAGTAACATTTATGTTAAAATCAAATCCAACAAGCCTATCTACTGAATTACTGAAATCACCACTAGAGGCTTTTTTGTGCCCATAATCCCTGTCAAATCACCTTTTCCTACTTTTCTTTAAGAAACTATTTTTTTCTTCAAAGAATCAAAGAGTGTTTATCCCCATCTTGTATCGACATGCAATTTCAGCCATATTTGTTGTGAAACCTAGTGAAATACAACCACATTTGTTTTAATGGGGGTAAGGTATCTGGAAAGTTTCTAGTTTATCTGTGAATTTGATCTCGAAATAATCATGTTCAAAGCACATAGGGACATGTTTGAGTATTGTAAAATGATCCATTGGCAGCCATTTTGCTTAACCCAGTGACTGGCTTATGACCGCTTTTCACTGAAAACACCGATTCGGTTCTGTGAATAGCGTACATTTGACCTCAATCAGCAGTTATAGGTGTTAGTGTACCAGAAAAAGAGAATTTAAAACAAAGGAATTCAACTGTTTATCGAAACAATCAGTGTATTTACCAATGGTGGGAATTTGATTAAAAATCCACAAAGCCTCACATATAATTTAATTTGTACCGGAAGTGGATCTTTTGTGTATTGAGCATGCGAGTGAGTACTTTATTTAACAATGAGCCCAGAGTGATGAGATAAGATGCCATAGGCGAAATATTTTTGAGTCCACATGTATACCATCAGAAATATCAGGGATTGTAGAAGTCACTCTTGATAACCGAAGATTAATTTTTTTTTTGTAAGTGAGTTTTAGTATTCTCAACCAGATTGAGTTTTTCAATAAACATGTTGTGTTAATTGTAAGGAATAACTCAAAATGGATCAGAACTATAAGAGTAGCGTTAACAAAAATTCAATTATTATCCACATGTTTTTTTGTCAAAATGATGCTCACTGACATCATAGAACAATCACGGTTATCATGAAGCCTTCCATTAATATTTGACAAAAAACACAAGTGAATTCGCAGAGATTTTACTGATGAACGCCACTCAGGATTTGTGAGCCCAAGGCGTGGCCAAGTCATAATGTGTGCACTTACTACATGTTATCCTGATTTGATGTACCATTCCCGTGATCCAGTCCGTCTGTCGACAATCAGGTATATCAGCGAGTCCCACATTGTGACTATGTCAATGGCCAGGGTGCTTTTTACCAGGTTTCCTACCCAAAATGAGTATTTAAAAAGGTCCAGGAGGCTTAAAGGAGAAGCTTCAAAAACATTTTCACACAAAAAATGCAGCTTGAATACAGTGTGAAAAGCTCATCTGGAGCTTCAAAAAAGTCTAGAAAGAATGCTAAAAGGGCTTCAAATAAGTTTTAAAAAGGTGTTGGATGAGCATCAATGGAGTTTCTATACAGTGTCAAAAAGGCAGTGAAAAAGGTTTTAAAAGAGTGTCCTGTAGCGCTATACCTATATATATATATATATATATATATATATATATTCATAATAGTGAAAAATGAATTTATTGCGAGTGTTTTTTTTTTGCTTTTTTGTTAGTGTTATAAGGATATATCCCCCAAGTGTTGACCACTGAATCTTTAAATGTAAGGTCATTTTCCCCACAAAAGTAAATGAAATCATTGTAAAAAGCTACTGGTAATGTTTGTTTCTCCTTAGATTTCAAAAGCATTTAGCAAAAGGCTTTATTCTGATAGCAATTCTTTTCTTGAAACTTTATATACCTGACAAATGCCTCTTCGCACTTGCTTATCACGGCTTGTGTTGGTATTGGGTACTCTTGCGCTTTTGTCTGGACGATTGTGGAAGACACTGCAGGACAGTCGGCATGGATGCTTTGATGCTTTTAATATTAGTTTTGAACGACATTTAGAAGTGGAGTAACATAATTATACAATTTCTTTATTATCTCTATTTTATTCCATTATGGTTCCAGCACAGATTATTTCTCTCTTTACTCCAGGCAGTATATCACTTAGGTACTTACTGTGGATATCTAACATAGCATGTTAGGTATCTTATCTATGATTATGGTGGACACTGTTCACTAGAACATAACACCTTGTTTATTCAACTACTTTATAATACTACCTTTCCTGCTTTTCTTTAGTCAATTAACACCTGATGAAGGCATAAGTATCAAAACATTGTGTTCTATCACAAAACAAGAAGTGGTTATCCAGAAATTGTATAATTTTGATGTTTTGAACTAAGTTAATAAATAGTGTTTCACTTTTGTCAACATGACGTATTGTCAATCGTATTTGGCTTGTAGAACACATTTTCCTTTAATTTGACAAAAAAAACAAGCAAATAACCATTACTGGAGCAATTAATTCTATAACAAACATGTCCAAAAACCATTTACATAAAATTTGTCCTCCAGAGATTGAACAAATATATTGTAAATCCTTCTGACATGAATCAATGTTTATTTTCTTTGTATATATACATTTTTAAGTAACAGAGTGTATTCTGTTTTCATGCAAGATATTGTTTCATTACCAGTTTTAAGCCAATATGCCTGTTACTTCTGACCGTTGCTTTTGTCTTGCTGTAAATTCTGCATGTTTTATGCCACAAATGGTGCCTATGACTACATGACCTTTGCTTTTGTCATGATGTAAATTTTGCATGTTGTATGCCTCAAATGTTACCCATGGCTATATGACCTTTGCTTTTGTCATGGTGTAAATTTTGCATATGCTTGTTTTTCACCACAAATCTTGCCTATGACTTTATCACGTTTGCTTTTGTCATGCTGTATATGCATATATGACCTTTGCTTTTGCCATGCAGGAAATTCTGTTATTACCAGATTTATGCCAATATAAGCTTATGCCTGTTACTTCTGACTATATGATGTTTGCTTTTGTCATGCAGGAAATTCCGTCTCTGCCAACTTTATGCCACTGTCGATAACTGTGATAGTCTTGATGATGAGCTCAATTATCCTATGACTAATCTGTAAGTTGTAAGAAAATTTAAATAAAAAGCAATAAAATTCAAAATCAAAACAATTGAAGTGAGAGATTTCTGAATCCTGCTTATGATTACACTGAAATATTTTCCCACCTTCCTCAAGCCTTTTTTGTCCACTACTATAGTAGAGTGGGAAAAAAATACTTTGTTTCCTGTAATGGCTTGAAAAAATTTGGGCTAGGCAGGCATGGTTTTTGTTTTATTTTGTCAATTATTTTCTTTTTTTAGACGTTGTACAAATCAGTAGATATTAAATAAAACTGTTACAGATGTTTGCATGATCGAAAACCATTACAAAAAACATTTCTATCAAAATATGCCATTTCCAATTATTTTTATTTTTTTTCAAAAACCCTGAGCCCTGAAGTATTGGTCAGTGTCCAATTTTCGTGACCTTGTGAAAAGCCCATTTTCGGCAAGTTTGTGTTACTTGGACATTTGAAACTTTTCCGCTGTCTACTCTTTTTTTTCAATATAGCTTCTTTGGGAAGTTTGGGCGCCAAAATTACCATTCATGATAAATATTTAATATTTTTCTCTGAGAAAGGCATGTTGCATATCTAATATTATTTTGAGTATGGTGTTTTTTTACAGTGATATTTTCTTTAAAAACCAGTGAAACACTATAAATTATATTTTTTAAGTTTTTTTTTTAGTATTCCCTGTTTATTTTTTAAACAATTCTTCAAGCAGATTGCTGTAATTTCATACATCCTTTATAACTTTTGTAAAATAACAACAAAAATCTTTAGTTTTATTTTTTTTTATTTTTTATTTTTTGTACAAAAAATATCATTTATCAGTTTACTATAAGGCACAGATGGAGCAGCCTCTCTTAAAAGGGATTGGAAACTATAAGGTATCCTCAACGATTAAACGCAGCTGACAGTCAGTGTATCGAGATACGAGGTTATCGTGATTGAATATCGAGATACATGTCGTATTGTAAGATTTCTCAAAATACTCAGGCCTAGTTATTACATAATATTTGAATATTCATGCCTGAATGTGTTGGGAACACCATAAGTAGATAATACATTCACAGATTAACTTTGAACTTTGAAGATAACTTCCTGCCTTTAAGACAATGGATCGAACTGAATTTCCCCAATTCTGTAAAAAAAGATGGTCGCCATTGCATTTTTGTACAATGCATTTTACTATATATGTTGTGAACACTATAACTCTGTAACAAATTCATGGTTTAACTTGAAGCTTGAAATATAGTCTTCTTATTAAGACAATAGATGGGATTGAATTTCTTCAAATTCTGTTAAACAAAATGGCCACCAATGCATCATTTCACAATATCATGCCTATTGTGTTCTGATGGAACCTAATAATTAACTTTTTACCCGGAAGTTTGCTTTCTATTACAAAGACAAGGGATTGCATTTCATCAGAGCAATATGGTAGCATTTGCATAATTATACCCCCCACAATGAAGTTGAGGGTGAGTACTGGAATCGGCTTGTTCGTCTGTCCATCTGTAGACACAATTTTGTCAGCCTTTTTTTCTACAGCTTTACTCTAAGTTAGTGAAAATTTGTGCGCATGTTATCCAGGTGGTGAAGTTGTGCAAGATGTAATTATGAGGTTCCGTCAATCATTTTGTCCCTGAGTTATTGCCCTTCAATAAGTCTATTGTGTTGTTACATAGGGCCAATATTGTCTTGCCTTATTGTTCTTCAGTTTGTTATCTATGTTAGCGAAAACTACACATGAGGGGAAGTTGTGCAAGATGTAATTATGAGGTTCCGTCAATCATTTTTTCCGAGAGTTATTGCCCTTTAACAAGCCTATAGTGTTGTTACATACGGCCAATATTGTCAGGCCTTATTCTTCTTCAGTTTATATTCTGTGATAGTGAAAACTTGTGTGCATGTTACACCAGCCCTGTCATTTTCCCAGCAATAATATTCCTCTATATTCCCAATTTAACCCTCTATGCCACCAGCCCTGTCATTTTCCCAGCAATGATATTCCTCTATATTCCCAATTTAACCCTCTATGCCACCAGCCCTGTCATTTTCCCAGCAATAATATTCCTCTATATTCCCAATTTAACCCTCTATGCCACCAGCCCTGTCA
>JARFOD010134936.1:0-13520 GCA_031763545.1 Mopalia muscosa
TTGAAATAAAATATAAAAACGTTTTATTTTTTTTTTTTTTTTAAATAACGTACATATTACCCCCCCCCCCCCCCCCACTCCCGTCCTCTTCCTTACATACACCATCTACACAAATTCTACACTACTGGCTCTAACAAGCTTGATAATAGTTATTGGGTAGTAGACGGTGCTATAGCAGTCCGATTAAAAACAAACACTTAGGACACGATGAGACCCGCTTTAACAACATTTCTGTAAAAAAAATTGGAAAATCGAAAAAGGCACAGTATGTGTTCGAAGCCGAAGGCTACATCGTGTAATCTTACTGATTCCCGAAACCTTAATCGGCAATATGAAGACACTGTTGTTTTTGTATTTGTGACTAAATTCCTTAATTGGTTATCCCGAGATTCTTCGGGGAATTTTGCCTCCACATACCTGTTAACTAATTTCGGACATTTCGGATAATAATGTATTTCGGAAGGTTTTCTTTGAGTAATATTTAGGTTTCTTTGTTTGTTTGATTCGGATTTAACGTTGTACTCAAGGATATTTCACTTATATGACGACGGATTATCCACTTCACGCTGTATTGCGGTGGAAACCCAGGAGTAAAAACCACTGCCGCGATTGTTGTAGCCACAACATGTGACTCACTGATATACCTGATGGTCGACAAGCGGACTCGATCCGGTGAACGGTACATTGAAGCAGGTTCAGTAAGCGCACTCGCTGTAATATTTAGGAATGTAAAACAGGCTGGATATAACCAATAAATGTCAAAGTACCACCATAATTTGGGAAAATTTCAGCTCAAGGCAATTGTTCCAGTGGACGCTGCAAATACTTCTGATAAAAGACTTCCTTCAACTAAAAACATAGTACATTACTACGCAATACAAGAGACAGCTAGGGTTTTATGGTATTGTGGTGATAATTTGATTCATCAATGAACTGTTCCTTATGCCTTAAGGGATTTTAGTCATTTTATATTGAGTACCTAGACAACCTTTTACATTTTTGGATGCGGAGCTATATTTGTTCGTGGCTGACAGCTGAAGACTGAAGATGTCTGTAAAACCTGCCTGTGGACACAGACATACATGTCTAGGAGTGTTACAATAAGACGAGAAGGACAAAATTTGTGTAATTTAACTAGCATTTGGGTTGTTGTCAATATTGCAATATATTGGTGATGTATAAAATTGTTCTGGATGCTGCTTAAGTTTACTTCAATGACCCGCAGCTAAATGTGATAAAATATACTAATTTATTTAGATAAGGTAACATTGGCTAATTCTGTACTGTGTTGAACTACTGACCCTTACAATGAGTTGTGTATAGGCAAAAGTCTCAAATATATTGGACCTCTAAGAGATTTCAGATATCGAGGGGACGGGGGTTCATTAAGTGGCTTTCCGGATTAGCAAAGACTTTTAGGGATATGGGCAATCCGTAGCCCTATATAAAGTAGGCAGTACCTTCAGTCACTGCTACACATTCGCGCTTTATAGCTTCAAGAAAATGCGCCAAACATGAGATGCTGACCGTTATACTTCGCCTTTTATGACAGACTTTTTACCAAAGGGCGGTCGGCCACAAGGATGAAGCTTCACGTTGCCCTGGTGCTGTTGGGGCTAAGGGACAACAAGAGGGATCTGTTGCCAGTTGTGACAAGGGTGGATTCTTTCACCCATTGGGATGACACGCCGGCGTTAAACCCCAATCAAACAAATACGCACTGTATAGTTATGTGCTCTTAGCATGGCGTGTATTATCTTCTGAAGAGCATTGGAATTACAGGTCAGTTGAGAAAAATCCCGCAGCTTTAACATTGGAAATATGTTATGCGGTTTATCTTAAAATTCATATATATATTTTTATTAACCTCCAATTTAGGAGAAATATAAATATAAGTTACAGGATATCTTTACATTTTGACATTCAAAACATTTTCAATGACAGCTCATCTTTAACTGATATATTTTTTTGATTTAAGAATAAATACATTTGTTAATATCTTCGCATAAAAAAGGAATTACATTGATCTACAGCCGAATGGCCTGATGTATTTATACTGTTGTAATTTCATGGCTACGATCGCACGAGCTACGCCATTTCAACGAATATCTCTACATTGAAAAGGACCAAGCTGGCTATATACAAGACACGGAGTTGATGTGGCGACGGATTAAATCAAATATTGAGCAACCTCTATAGATAATTCACTTTTTTATCTGTCTTTGGTTCAGAATTTATAACACTCCTGAATTAACTCTTCGTATTCTAATGCCATATCGTTTACTTAGGATTATTCAAGTGTGTGGATAGTGTGCATATATAGGTAAATCAACTTCCGGCGAACAACATGACCGATTTGGTTGAATATTCATACACCCATTCATGCGGCGCTGAGTAACGATATCAAAACTAAACGCATAATGTGAGATTTCGCAGATTTCGCTTCCTGTTCCTCTTTATCTCAGAAAGCCACAGGGCAACAGGAAGCTTCTTCCAAACTATACTCACCACACATTGAATAATAATTCAATCTAGACATTCCTGTACAATACACAAAGGCTTCAAACATTAGATATACTTTAATAGTTTATAGTGCAAATCACAAGGGAAACATGGGACTCATTACAAAATAAACTATGTCTGTATTACACGTGTTTTCTAAAAAAAAAATTGTCATAAAAGCTACTTATGCTATCACATGTGATTATCTCCTCAACAGCCACAGACTTTGATTTTTCGTGACATGTTTTTTCTATTCACAGCGTTCTATTCATATAAGTCATAATGAAACATTGTATTCATACAAGTCAACTAGCAATTAGTCTATCTGTAACACAAACAGGGTGTATATGAAAAGCAAATATTTGCGTAGCGATTTCTGTGTTTTCCAATGTTATGCTGCAAACTACATAGAGCAGGGGATGATGTCTGACAATAGCAACCTGGACACTGCAAACAAAAAACAATACACAAAGAATGTTAAAATGTTCTGGTAATTTTCTGCTAGAAATGTTGATCATTGCTTGGTGAACATGTCTGCAGTGAACGAAATAATGCGTATACGTTATGAACTTAGAAAGCAAGCATACATTGTCAACAAGAAATGTCGATCACAAAAGAATTCTGTGTCAATGATTTTTTCTCTATGTTTAATTCGCAGCCAACCACATTTACCATTTAATGACAAAACGTGTATTGTCAGATATCACTTTATTCCACACAATGTCGAGGTTTTCATCACAAATATATTAAAATCGCGGTAATGTAGTTCAAAGGTGCAAACTTGTGCGTATGAATTTCACTTTTTATTATTTTGTATTCCAAATAAAAGAGCTGATGTACAATCCATTTGCGTTAAATTAGCACACACTAATGCATATTGTAATTTTTATCCTCATCGTCTTTGTTTAGCCTTATAACAATATTGTGTTTCATGGATGCCACATTAAAACATAAGCATAATGTTACAACCTCGTGTGTATGGATATTTTATATTATTTCATCTTCTATCGTATATCGTATACAGTATCACATCAAAGATATAATTGCCTAGAAATACACAACTAGCAATCAAACAGTTAGACTACACGACACTGAGGGCCTTTAACTCAAACAGAATCGTACCGAAATACGTAACATATATATATACTTTTAGCGGTTTGTCGAAATTAAATATAAAACCATTTCTAGTTTCAGAAACTTATGTGCCGTTAGGACCCCGTGCGGGAATCGAACCCACAAACCGCTGAGTTAAGCAGGAGATGAAGCCGACTAATTGCAGAACAGCCCTCGTTCGCCTATTGAACGATCTTAAGAAGACCGGGTGGTTGAGTGGTCTACGTGTAGGTTTCAGTCATGAATGCTCATGATTTCGAACCTATGTTATAGAAGCGTGGATTGGAGTTACGTAAAGCAGCAATATGATCTGAACCATAATTTCTTCACATCAACAAAGTGTTTTCCCGATATTACGAAAATACTTTTAATATTCGCTATCTTAAGCTAAAACAAATGAATACAAATATAACATGGAGTTTGTCCTTAATATAACAGGGACACACACAATCAGTTTAACCCGGGGAATCGAGTTAATTATTAAACTTTACTTTTTATATCAATAAATATTTTAATATTAATATAAAATAACATTCGTTTTAGATTAATGTGTTTTGAGGATCAATTAAGTCGGCCAAATTAATGTCACAGGGAATCTTCTATTCTTTATGTTTATTTGGTTACTAATACACGAAGGAGCTTTTGTGTCCGATAATATACAACAAAGTTCGGCAATAAATATTCATTAAAAACATTTTAATGTGAATCTTGACGTTGGCTGACATAATCCGCATATCAGGGATATAACCGTAAATTATTTGCCCGACGATATTAAGATTTATTGACAAAAAATTGTCTCAGAGGATCGATACACTATTATGTAACCGGCTAACGATCCTTTTAGGAAGTTGTTTCGTCTGGTACTATTGAATAATGGTGGAACTCCATTTCAAATTATTGTTTTTCTTAGAAACATTATCTAAATCACTGTGTTTACGGACCGTCTTGTCCATGTATGCTTGGTTATATACGAATATTGTTTTCATCGCTTTATCTTTTATCTAATTAATTAAATAATTATTCAATTGTAGCAAAATAAATTGTGCATTGTCTGTGTAACTCAACCGTAAGTATCTCATTGGATAATACCTCCGACGATTTTTTTTTTTAAATGCTAAAATATTTCTTAACCTAATTCACGTGTTGTATTGGGTTAAAGACACATATTTAAAATATATTTACTTTGTTTAATTTTTCGTTTATTTGTTTATATATTGATATCATGCTTCATTCATTTATTTATTCATATTATTACAAACAAATCAGTTTGATGAGTTTTGTGATAAGCGTTGCACGCTCTCTGGTTAGATACCAAGAACTCCTTGCTGTAGTCTCTCACTGAATTCCGTGGCAGCCTTGGTAAATTCAGTGAATCCTATCAATAGGATATTAAGTCGATATATTGAGTCTATGTTAACACAGTTTTGTTTGCGACAACTAAACTTAGGCTAACCCAATCAATTAATTCTGTCCTCCCAGTGTGTTTCACTTAGTCGTGTCAATTTGATTAGGCGGTTTATTCTATATGCCGATCGTACACTCCCCTCAATCTAATTTATAAATCAAAAATGTTACAATCACTAAAATGTGTCTATTGATGGGCGAATACAAATCTATGCTTATGTACTACCAGTTGCTAATCTATAAACGTCGTATTCGTGTGATACTGAATCCATTTTAAAATTCAATTTACATGGATTTTGATAGTTCTCCATACTAGCAGAACACATCCACCCTGTTACGTCGTTTTCTTCAGCCTTCCCTTCCACTCCTGGATATCAAACCACAGACTACGGAAATCTGAAAAAACTATCTCATATGCAGTATTGCACATGTTGCTGTTTGGCCAAAGCGTTTAACGTCTACCTTATGATGTTTTACATGTGCTTATATACCTAATTGCATCACCAGTTATTTCTTAAAATGTAGACAAAAATACGCGGAAAATTATAAAATCCCTATTTACAAATCTCACGGCTGTGGCTATGGGGTTAACTTATTCTACTCCGATGTACCTTTCACGGGATCAAGCCCGCCTGTTTTAAGCTACAATGGTAAACTTAATGCCATGCAAACGAACAAATCTTTCAAAGGTCGAAATGCAATGTTTAAGTTATTTAGTAATATCAACAAAATTTAAGCTTAATGGCAGGTGGTCAGCCATTCTGTATTTTATAACCCATATATCTAATACAAGAGCTTAGCGAAGAAAGCTTTCAATGTCCATAACCATGTTATTTCTTCTATAAACAGATTGCCAACTTTTATGCACTGCGTTCAATAACATTGTGTCAATAATGTTCAGGGTTTTTAACGGCTGATGGATCTAGCCAAAGTTCACATCAGCTTTGTGATGTTGCACATGGATATTGTACAATATAGTACAAATGATATAAATCCCCAAGGATCAAAATCAAGAGCTACAACATTAAGAGTAGAAAATTGAATTTCTCAGAGGACATGAAGAGTTGAATTCCTTTGCTCCATCACTGTCATGATAAATTTCATGTCTGAACAACCTCGACTATTTCTGTACCGTAAATAATCTCTGATGGCGAGGT
The DNA here is from genome assembly GCA_031763545.1 of Mopalia muscosa. Classification (NCBI taxonomy): domain Eukaryota; kingdom Metazoa; phylum Mollusca; class Polyplacophora; order Chitonida; family Mopaliidae; genus Mopalia; species Mopalia muscosa. Next base: position 6,177 of record JARFOD010134936.1, read on the forward strand.
TCATTTCAGGGAAGGTAACTCGCATGACTGAGTTATCCACGTATTTATTGTTTGCGTATGAAGGCTGTTATTGCTTTGATACGATGACGTAATTGGAGCTATATTATTATTAAATACATTATTTGCAACAAGTAATAAATAAAGAAGATAGGCGTTTTGTTTAAATGTGACTGTACCCGAAAAACGGGCTTCTTTGAATTGTTTTTTTTTTTAAATACAAATCCAGAAACTACTTTGAATGATTCCGACGCATGCGCACACAACATTTGGCGGTTAACATTACCCGTTTTCGTGTAATAGTATTGCTTCTGTTCACATCCGAGATAACAGTACTGGTATGGAAAGTGTCCAAGGATGTTCCTACTTGGATAAATTCAAGACTAGGCTTTTAACAGTCCCCACTCTTGTTCCTGTATATTATAAATAAGTATTTTAAAGCCAACAGTTTCTTCCATACAGAGCGATGATATAAATCACGAGATGTAAATCCCTTTATCTTTTGAATCTTTGAATCTTTGAAGACGGGCAAGCTGGCCTGAAAATTGACATCTAATGAGAAATATACTGAGAATCGTATCCTCCAATAGAAAGGTCGAGCTAACCTAAGAATGTTTATCACATACCATGGCGATGTAGTTACAGTATATTTGATGGAATCGAGAGATCGACAAGGACACAGTGAACCCTCAGTTGGAGAGCAATCCGAATACCTTCGCGTAAGGAGATCTGTTGAGTGTTTGTTTGTAGGTATGGTTGGGGTTTAACGTCGTACTCAATGGTGAATCACTTTTATGACCACGGATTGTTAACTTCACACTGCTGCTAGCTAAATTATGTTAAGAAGAGAAACCTTCCAAAAAGGTTTGCGATTGCGATTTCGTCTCTACTATTATAAAGCTGACGCCTGAACCGGTGTCTCGTTATGACGTACCAAGGGGATGTCGTTACAGTATATGTGGTGGAAACAAGAGATCGACCGACAAGGACACACTGAAGCTTCAGATGGAAAGCAATCCTAATGCTGTTTCACATGGAGATATATTGTGGGTCTATAACAGAGTAACAACAGCGTAGTAATTTAATATAAAGTTGATGCCTGAACCACTGGCTCGATATGACAATTTTGTCAGCAAAGTACCCTTGTCCGATTTAAAATAAATGGGTTAGAAATTTTAACGGTATGACGGCTAAAGCGAAAGTTGTTATTTGTATAATGAATATTCGACTTTTTTCTCTTCCTACTTTTTAATTGTTGTTGAGTAAGGGGTGCTAAATTTAATTTGCAGCGGCATTTTGCGGTTTTTACGTTGGCATTTGTATATATGAATAATAAATGATTAATAGAATCAATAACAATAGACGCTTTTATAAATACTTAACAATTTAAATCATTGGTTGACAGCATCCCAACACCGATTGTAAAAAATATATATTTATTTTGTAAATTAAGAATTAACACATTCATGTCTGTGGCAAATTAGAATAACTCATGTAATGCTGTTCGCTTCAGTTAAACTTCTAAGCACTTTCTTCGGAAAAAAAATGTTAAATTATTACAAGCGTTATTGGAGAAATAAGTCTTCTTGAAAAACATGTTTTCTGTCAAACATGCCAGCTTGACATGACAATTAATTTGCAATGTTTATTTCTGAACAATAATTGAATAATATTATAATCTATTGTAAGATTTTCGCAACTGATTTGCTCCAGCTAAAATAAACAGGCACGAAAACAAACATTGGAAAAGTCTCTCCCACTGAAATCACTTTTGTATAGAATCATATTTGGGATGTTATTTCAGGTCAGAAAATTTATACATACACTGATGATAAAAACGCAAATCGTGTCGTGTATCTCTTTGTTCGCAGATTATGTGAACATACTAAATGCAAAGCAATTTGTTTACGGTTGAATCCAATTTATTATTTGTTCCGAAAAAATTGGTTTTCTAAATTTATCTCTCCTACTATCGACATCACCTTATTACGTGAAAATCATTATATTTCTTTAAGTGCCAGAAATATTTATTTTCCTTCCATATTTGAACTGGAATGGACCAAACAGATCAACTCCCGTTACCGCCAACGGTGGCACAAATAGTTTTAACCTGTCGGTCGGCAAATCCGCCATCAGTGTTGTGTGAGTCGGTTGTCATAGCTTCCTAAAAAATGACCAACACGAAATGCTTTATCGAGCACAGCTTCACTTTTTTGTAAAAGATTGTTAAACTATTACACCGATGGGCGCTTTGCTGCTAATTGACTGAATTCGCTTCAATTCAGACTGAATACTATTAACCAAACGAGCGTTTCTTTCGGTCGATCTTATATGTAGAATATGAAATAGGCTAAGCATTTAAAGCTTTTCAAGCGGATGTATCGATTGCCATTGATAAAAACATCTTCGTTTTATTCATTTTTTTTCTGCATCAAAATTTAGTCCACACTTAATCAATGTCGCTTTAATTTTAGGAGATATACGTTTTTTAACATATCTCGATTGTTACTGAAATCATAGATTTACATTTTCCCAAAAAGTCCGTGTTTTTCACTACGTAATACGTTAAGAATATTGTTTTTGAACGATTTTTATTTATTTTCCTAAGCCATGTGTGCTTTGATGTCAGTTGTGTATTTATAGTCCCCTATAGACACACGTTTTATGTCATCCCTTTATTTATTTTTTTATTTTTCAAGGCTGCTTTGCTTTACTTAGTAACGCGAAAATTATTGTTGAAGAAAATTGTAATGTTTATTTTTTTTCTTCTACAAGCCACGATAATAGATAGATATTATGAACAGATGATGTAGTTATTTCCACATAGTTTGACAATAAAAATCTGCAATTAAATCAGCAACAAAATATATTTTTTTTCTTTTGGCTGTGCTACATTCGGACAGTTAGGCACTGGCGCTTTTCCATCCATAGATGATTTGCGCCATCACAATACATCGCTATTGGGTAAACCTTGGCATGATTCTACTATGATCAATGAGCTTGCTTCAAAGTACAAATTATACATTCTTTTATATGTAGAATATCTTAATTAAGGGTTGAAAAGTATGCTAGGTTTAAAACAAGTTAAATAACCAGAGGTGTTTATGTTAAACATAAATTTTATTAAAACAGATACCATGGGTCACATATTAAACAAATCAGTGTTAGTAATAATCACACGTATGAGTACATATTGTATAAACATACAAAACTGTATTCAAAATCTATAACAGCAAGTTATGAAACTAGCTATTGCCTGAAACACTTTATTATGGTTTCTTCTGGGGTATTCCGTGAGGTCTTTTAGACAAATATCCCCTCGTCAACCATGGATTGTTCAGACAAATACCCCCTTTGTCAACTATACAATGTTCGGACAAATACCCCCTCGTCAACCATGGATTGTTCAGACAAATACCCATCTTCGAAAACTATAGAATGTTCGGACAAATACCCCCTTCGTCAACTATAGATTGTTCAGACAAATACCCCCTTCGTCAACTATAGGTTGTTCGGACAAATACCCCCTTCGTCAACCATAGATTGTTCAGACACATACCCCCTTCGTCAACCATATATTGTTCAGACAAATACCCACTTCGTCAACTATGGATTGTTCAGACAAATACCCACTCCGTCAACCATAGATTGTTCAGACAAATACCCCCTTCGTCAACCATAGATTGTTCAGACACATACCCCCTTCGTCAACCATAGATTGTTCAGACATATACCCCCTTCGTCAATCATAGATCGTTCAGACAAATACCCCCTTCGTCAACCATAGATTGTTCAGCCGAATACCCCCTTCGTCAACCGTAGATTGTTCAGACAAATATCCCTTCGTCAACCATAGATTGTTCAGACAAATACCCCCTTCGTCAACCATAGATTGTTCAGACAAATACCCCCTTCGTCAACCATAGATTGTTCAGACAAATACCCTCTTCGTCAACCATAGATTGTTCAGACAAATACCCCCTTCGTCAACCATAGATTGTTATGAATTAAAATACTTGTTTTTAACCTAAGTATGAAGGTTACTTGACATGTAGCTCATAGAGGACCTGTAAATCACCCACATGGCAAATATTTAGCTGATGGCTGTCTTGAGATCGATTTAACGAAAAGTGAGGAAAAAAATTACTCCTAATAAAGCTGATTTAAAGCCTAAGGTTTTTGAAAAGCCAGTAGTTCTCTGTATTGAACAATATATAACATAGATACAAGAAGTTGATTATTACACGATAATGGCAACATCAGACCTTGCAACGCTTTAGGAATATTTTCTCACCCTTATGTGTATTTTTGTGTTACAGCACAGCTTTGAATTTTAATTTATGTGGGTATTTTATATCATATTTGTGTATTTAATATAAATTATGTGTATAAAATACTGCAGAGTACTCCGGGTAGGGAGGTCTGTCACATTCTTATAAAAATCATAATCTAGCTTCTCAGAGGTAACTGCAGGCTGCGGATTTGTCTAATTCCTTTTTCAGCCGTTTAAATCACTGCGAGAAATCTAACACTATTTAATTGTGACACATCTAGCTATTCTCTGAATCAGTCACCGATATAAAATGTTTCAACGCTTATCTTCTTTCACAAAACAAAGTTGACAGCCCTGGATTGATCGATAGGCTGGCTGGTTGACTGATAGGTCGATCAGACCATCTGTCCGTCAATTACTCGGTCGGTCGGATGCTTGATGCGGACTGACCATAAAGTTTGATGGGATGCAAAAACACATACTGCACACTGGATAAACACTGATTTATTTCCCCCTCGTCGGTCACTGGATAACGGTAGATTATTATTAAGATCCCATGCATTAAGATGCGATGTGCAAAATAACAGAGTAAAGATCCGTGGGCTGTTACAAGTTGAAGCCTTGTTGGAGCCGCCTTTAATTTTGTTCAAGCTTACACCAATAGTATCATTCTCGTCTGCATATGTAAAAAACCTAACTGAAGACTCTCGATTCACCCCGTCTTAAAACTGTCTGGCGGACTGCACAGGGACATGAAGTCTGCGTCGGATTAAGGCTTCCTCTTCGGTTAGACTACTGTTAAGTATCGCTTGGAGCCGTGACGGCGATGAGCGATGTTCACTCGGTCTGAATTGTCCAAACCCGTTACACGTAACCAGTTGATTGGGACGCCTTGTGATTCTGATCCTTTCAACAAGAAATCGTACAAATATTGAATTAGGATTTTCCTATAAGTGACACCTATTATCTATTCCAGCCAGCAAGGTAGACATTAATAGTTTTGCTTATTAGACCAAGTAATATTTATTGTATACATCTTCCGATCCTCTTTGTGCGAAAGCTTTGTTGGAGGCTTGCTTTTGCGATTTAACTAAAATCTCGTTGGTTGTTAACTTATAACGGATTGTGAAATGTTCTGTGACCTGGGGGAGTACTTGTCCGGAGAATGTAGTATATCAGGTAAGCAACCGTTCAAATATTCTTGTTGATCTTTCCGTTCAAATTAGCTTTATTTCAATTTATCGGCTGAGTGTGGCAACTGAAAGGATTGTTTTTTGTTTGTTTGATTAGGATTTCACGTCGTACTCAACGGTATTTTACGTATATTATGATGGAATGTCCCCTTCACACTATCCCTGACCTAATAACGATGGAAGCCGGGAGCAGATTTCGTAAAAAAAAAAACACCTACGCAATTGTCGGAGTAACATTGTGTGACTCACTCATATACCTGATGGTCGACAGACAGACTCAATACCAGGAACTATACATCGAAGTCGGATAAATAAGCGATGACGCTAACTACTAAGCTCAACTAAATTAACTATCCAATTTAATCAGTGTTGTCCGAGTGTTAATTAAGAACTTCCTACGTGACAAATTGTTCTGGTCAAGAGCTTGTTCGAAATATGAAAGTTTTTATGTTGACTGTTTAACAATTGACGATGCATTATATCTTGGAACCACGACACGGATTTGTTTGTATTTTGGCAGGAATGTTAGTTTGAAATAATTATTCTTTGTCTGCCAGGCTGTTCAGCAGATATATTCGTGGCATTTCCTCCATTTTGGTATACAATGGATAAAAAACAATGTATAAATGTATAAAATGCATAGATTACTATATATAAGTTATGAGAAATATAAACTGTTTATGTTTCTTCATTAACAATCTTTCTGTGTTTATAATAATTTGCTGTCATCTGTTATTGATCAGATATAACCCAGACGGGTTGTTTAGTCCTCGCAGAAATTGTTTTGCGACAGCTGTGTCCCACGTTTTTTAACCAATCTGTTACGTAGGATTCACTTGATTCGAGAACTAGCAAATTGTAAAAACGTCTACTATCTGTTTAGAATTCTGAAACTATTGACCGTTTTCTTAAAATGCCTGACTTAAACCAAATTGGAAAAAAATAGATAGTTGAGAAGGCCTGTCGTGCTTTTGTGATATATACATATTTTATCTGAATTCAGTCCAGGAAATAGAATGCAAAATTTTACACTGCTAAACCAATAACCAGAAAAAATAATTAATGACATATTTTATTTTAGGCGAATAAATCAGCGAATTTATGCCACAAACTAAATTAAGTCAAGTCCAAAGTGTTATTAAGTGTGTTTATACGTTGTATGGGCTAGGCTTCCTTTTACGTTTTCTCGGAGATTAATGTGACTCTCTCTACATTCATGTAGCGAAAACCGAACACATCTGTAGTGATGAGTGATACATTCAATTACGCAAATGGAAGAGGACTTATCTTCGTTAGCAGACTGTTCCAAACGTTTCATGGCGGACGTTAACTGATAATGTTAAATTTCGTAATTGCAAAGCCATTTGTTCTGCATGTTTCACGACTTAAAGTCAGGTTCAATTTTGACTGCCTGTATCAGTGTCTAATGACCTTCACGCTTTTGTTTCCGATGCGTCTGAATTTGGTCGACAGCAACTGAGAATATGAAGACATATTTTATTCCAGTATAGTTTTTGTCATTTCTAAATAACAAAAAAGACACCGCGACTTGTAATTAACAGGATTATTGATAATTCCCCATTAAAAGATTTTTGATGAGGACAAAATTAACTTATCATATCTCAATTGAGCTGTCGATTATTATTGTCAATTTTAATAGAAACAAGTAGCTGTTACCTTTTCCGGGTTTGAAAGTTTTCGTCCAAATAATTTTCCATATTAGTTAAAATTGTACTGTTGATAGGACTGATAATTCTTTTTGATTACCTGTTTAATCACGTATATCAGTGATTCCGTGAGGTCTTTCAGACAAATACCCCCTTCGTCAACCATAGATTGTTCAGACAAATACCCCCTTCGTCAACCATAGATTGTTCAGAC
>JARFOD010134947.1:0-13518 GCA_031763545.1 Mopalia muscosa
CCGCCCCCCCCCCCCAATCTCCCTCCACTTCACTTGCAACAAACAGACAAGACAGTGCAATCCTTTGGCGCAAAACAATGACATCGCAAAATAGATCGACTGTGTGTTGCTCTTTACCTCTTGGAGCACCAGGGCAACATGAACCTCTTGTTGAATTCAGACACCATGTAAAGGATTCTTACCGTCTCCCGAAATGTATGTACATTTCCCATAACAACTCGAGATTAAGATCTATTTAGGCACTTGTCCTCATGGGTTTTATTTATAACCTAGTGGGGTCAACTTTTAGAAATATATCAGAAATCTGACTTTTGGTATTGAAGGCTTTAGGTGTGATTTTAAAAATATAAAAAATAAGAAAGCTTCACCCCAAAGTTATTGGATATTTTATATTCTCATGATTACTTATAAATCTGCCTTTTCACTCTGGTCGTACAAACGAGATCTCGCGTGGTCAGATTGGGGAATCCCCATATGATCTAAACTTGTTATAGTATGGCCGTGGCATCAATTTAATCTTGTAAGAAGCAACATTTAGCATTTTTATGTTCCCCGACCCAATCATCAACTAGGTATAAGAACTGAAAACTACAGATTATGACGGAAAATTACATTTTGGCATAGGTTTAGATCGTACACCCTGAAACGTGAGGACTGTTTCACAAATACAAATTATGCCGATAATACTTTTTATCTGTTTTAAATGTCATAAAATAGTGTCGATAGGTAACAGAAAATTCCCTTCATACGCATTGTGCCTGCTAAATAGGATGGTTTTTATGTTGCTTTTGATTGTTGGATTTGGTTACATGGCCATAACAGATAAAATTCATTGAATTTTTGGGGAAAATGTCCGGTTAGGTCTCCCATAGCTACGAATGAAAACCTACCTGTGTTTTATTAAATATTAATCTTATTATTGTTAGCCTCTCTGACTTATACAGTCTAAATCATAAATTGAGTTTAAGATACACTGGCGGGCAAAGTCAAAAAGGACGTCGAGGTTATGGTTTACCCCAGCTTTCCCTTTCATTACTCTCCAGGATTATATTGGGGTTTTCTTCGTGTCCATTGAAGCTATATTTGCAATATCGTTAAACAGTCGCCAGTAGTACTGTAAAAAATATAAGTCAAAGTAATACTTCGAGAAAGTAAAAGAAAAAGCATAAAATAGGAACAATGGTTATAGTGGTAACTCTAGGCAATAATCACGCGTCGGCACAGACATCGCGAGGAGATTGTTTTCAGGTAACAACAGCCCCGGAAGTCATTACGGAAGCCATTAGCAACAGCTTTGCGCAGTTATTCAGTGCCGTTCACCGGAAGGTGTTCTTTTCTCTGCAAAGGCAAAATCTATCGTTTATGGCTTTTGTTTCAACTTTGTAATTTGTTGAAACAGATCGGCAAACAATGTAAACAGAAGTTGTTCTTGGCTTTAAAAGGCAGAACAATGATATCCATTTGCCTAATGGCGTACATCGCCTACAAAGTCTGCGTTCTGTTGTATTTTTATTTTTGTGTGTGTGTGCGTAGGCCTGAAGTTAATGCGTCTGTCTGAACTCAGACAAGTATAGTCCTACCAGCAAATTGCTCCTACGTAGCTATGTATTTTAGTTAAATCAACACGTTCTATGATTCTCAGTGGTTTTGTAAGCAACAATATATGGGTTTTATGATAACAAGCTCTCGGTTTGAACAAATAATAATATAATCACGTCTTCGCTAGAATTAAACTATGTTGAAACTGGGCCTAGTAAATAAAGACAGTGAGAATTCCACTTATGAGCCCGACGGCACAACCACATAGCTACCACAGCCGTAAACATCATTATGAAATAAAACCCTATAGTATATTGATAAGAAATTAATGTAACACTGGCATTGCTAGCCAGTTTGAATCCCAGTGGACACAACTAAACTTGTTTTTCTAGTTTGCTGAAAGGACCAGAGGGGATTCATCCAATGCATGACTCGTGTCCTGCGCAAGTTGGAGATTTAACTTGTTAAGAGGAATTCTACGGAGCATTACACATTTCTCTAAGGACCATACCACCTTTCTTCAAGGAACATACCATATACCACCTTTCTTTACGGAACATAACACTTTACCCTATACCACCTTTCTCCATGGAACAAACCACATTTCTCTACGGAAAATACCACCTTTCGCTACGGACCATTCATCAAAATAGTTTATTTGCGAAATAAAATAGTCAATAGTCCGTACATAGACTACAAGGCAATTCTTCATTGTACCAAAATTAAGTTTAACTTTTAAGTATAAATTAAATGCCCTTTTTTAAACACTTAAACGGGTTTCGAACAACTAATGGGTTCACTAAGGGCTTAAGATACGTTTTCAGATAAAGCTTTGATTCCTAGCGCATTTTTCAAATTGATGGAAGTTGATTTTAATATAAAGTAAAGTAAAATAAAATGTTCAAGTAACAATAAAATGTTTCTATTGTATCATTTCCAGGTTGTTTGGTTCTGGCGGAAGTTGTAACTCGTGTGGTCAGACGATCCCTGCTAGCGAGTTTGTGATGAAAGCTCAGGGAAACGTTTATCATCAGAAATGTTTTACCTGTGTGGCGTGTCAGTGTCAGCTGATGCCCGGGGACAGGTACAGCGTCCTTAACGGCAGTCTCCTCTGTGAGCAGGATTACCCCAAAGTGCTCAAAGGGCATCTCACGTTACCCAACAGACAACTACATAAGGTGAGAACTGATGTGTGAATAATTACGCCAAAGTCACATTTCCTTACCCTACATATAGCGGCAAAACGTGATCTCAAATATGTTAGTATTTACGTTAACGTCGCTTCCTCTTACCCAATAATTTATAACATAATATGATGAGAACAGATATTTAAATAGTTACGGTAAAGTCAACCCCTTTTCACTCACCAGAAAGTTACGTAAGGTAAATCATGTAATTATAACAAACGACTGCTAGTACAGATATATTCAAAATTAATTGAAAAGTATCTCACATTACCCGACAGACAACTAGATATTCCGCCCAAGAGATGGTGATAAAGGTGACTACAGGCAACTAACCTTTGTGACTTACCTGTAAGTCACTTAAATAATAATGACTTAAATAATTAAGTCAAACTCACCTCTGAAACCTACATAAGATAGTGGCCGTGAAACTACTAAATCATACATTCCGCTAATTCTGTCCTTATGTTCCATGAGACCGATAGTAAAAAAATAGTTTAGAACGCCAGTAGATGCATTGAATGGATAGGAGCAGTATTGGTGTCCATTTTGCATTTATTTTAACTATTATTTTAGTAATAAAATCCAGTCGAATTAGCACCAGCAAAAACAAAACCCCTACGTCAATTGGCCATATAGGGAATTTATAAGTGACCTGAAACAATTCTAGGTTAATTATTAAAAATGCTTTGGTGAATATAGTGTGTTTTATTTTATCTTTGTGTAGAGAAAATATAATACTTTACACACGCTTTTATCTCATTATCAGCTATTATTAGGCCTATCGACATGATCAAATGTTGGCTTTTTTGTGAGACAATTACAATTAAGTTCTCGGCGTGTCTTTAGCTGGTCGTCATTTTAGGTCTACCCATTGTTTACCGGAAATTACCGACTTCTGCCGACTGAAACGTGGAAGGTTTTTAAAATCGTTTGAGACTAAGCCATGATGGTTAAATTGATCTAGCACTCTAATGTTCTCTGTTCGTAAATCGTTAATTTCCACAGTGTCCATTTCCATCCCGCCTATCAGAGATTACGATCTGCTTTACCTTGATCTTAAAAGCCTTTTGTTGACGCAGCTACAGGAAGCATGTATTTGAATTGCCGCTTTCTATCGACCTTTTTATTCCTTAATGATCGTGTTGAGTAGGAACAATATTAAACTGTCAATACAAGAGAACTTTAGAAAATTAATCCATTTGATAATGACCATAAATGAGACGGTGACCAGAGATGTCCATCATGCAAGACAAAACGATAATTCATTATTCTTAAATCGTTGGGATAACATAAACATAACATAAGCAGTGAACGTTTTACGTTAAACTCTGCCCTTTACCTAACATTAAAAGGACGCCATATCTTTAATAATGGTCATACCGAGATTGCGCAGCACTACTGGTGCCGGTTTCTCGAAGGGCTGTTAAAATTTATCCGCTATGAAATGATGGGATGCCATGATGTAGGTCTATATGTTTAATCTGTTATTTGCACCTTTTTGTGTTTATACTTATATCAACAAATATGTTTTACTTATATACTACAGCTATTTTTCTGTATTTAGCATCGTGTTAGTCGCATATGTTGTACTGTTTTCTCAAGTGGGAAAAAGGGAGATAATTATGTTGCTCATATAACAGGCAGTGCCCCCTATACCATTGAATAACAATAGCAAGCATTTTAATATTCAGTTGAATTTGCATTGTTAATCAATGATTTATCTCCCTTTTTGCCACCGGCCAGCTGCGTTTGAGCTTAACTCACCGCTCCCACCAGACGCTGATGGTTAATGCGGTAATACAGTAATGCATCACATGACGTCAGTTTTAGTGTTTGGTGTAGGGCTAGCATAAGGTTTTCGTTTAGGTTATGTTAAGTGTTGGGTTTGGCCTTTAGTGCTGTAATAAAATGATGGACAATCAGTAACATTTGATTTTTGTACTTAATATTTTGGCTTGTTATGTCCTTTGTGTACGGAGAAATGAGGAATTATCTCGAGTTGTCATGGTAACATATTTCGGTACATCCATCATGTAAGATATAACATTAATATAATTAATATGTTAAGGGTTACTGTTGGGTTTAGCTTAGCTTTAGTTTAAGGTTTGGGATTACTTTTAGGGTAGGTTTAGTATAAACCCATACCCAGAACTATAAGGATACACGTGATAGACATGCCCCTATTTCGAGTTATGTCGCAAAACTGTAATCATTGTTAAACATTGAATCTGGTGTAAGATGAACTATTTATATATATTGACAGATGACAGTTCTAATCGACGGTTCAAATCCGTTGAACCTATTGTACAATTGCAAAATTTGAAAGGCCTTTTGACCAGGCTAATATAAATTTCAACATCATCCAAAGGATGTGTGTCCGTTAAAAGTTCTATTTAGTCCAAATAACGAATATAACGTTAAACCGCAGCCATGTATATGTATACTCCTATCACGATGTAATAGCTTGATCGATTGACTGGTGTTTAACGCCGTGCTTGAGGTTATTTCACTTATATGACGGCACTAACACAACCATTATGTGAAGCGTTTCCAAAATGTTGGAAAGTTAATCTTCCTCCAGTGTTAAGTAACGACAGCAGGTCAGTCCGTCATGTAAGATATGATGTGAATTTCAGTGTCAGGTTTAGGTTTCTTGTTTTCCTTTAGAGTTAGTATAAGGGTTAGTTTAGTATTAGACCTAACCCAGAACTAAAAATCTTACATTACGGATACGCCCGACACCAACACTACTCTTCAAACAAACTACCCTTTAGCCAGAGGGCTCCACAACGTTGTGCAAAAAAAGCTCTAGACAATTGTGTCGATACGGTCAAGGTATTCCTTTTGACTTGCATATCAACGCATGTTGCCCCTTGTAAAATAAATTGCCATCTATAAACGAATGGCGATATTCTAGTCTTCCGGGAAAATATTCTTGCATAGAGGCCTGTATCAGTTTGTCTGCACAGTGTTGAATTTCTCGATAACAAAAATTGTAACATGTATGGACTTAGAAATAAATAATTGATTTTAGCTTAAAGATTTAACGACTGTCGCATATTTTCCACAAATATGTCCTTCAATATAAGAGCAAAGACGTTTTCAGTTAAGTGCGCAGCTTTTAAGCTCGATAACAACACGTCCTTCTACAATTGTAATAATGAGTTTAATTGTGCAGGAAAGATAGACTCACTCCATTCCTGATCGGCCTGTCATACACTGACTTGAGTACGCATTGTCTTGTAAGAGGGGTTCTCTAAAGCGACTAGGGCGGGGCATCTACCGTGCACACAGCTGTCGCTTCAGTATCCCTCTCGGTCGATGAGGACTTGATGAGAATTTAATACAGCACACAATATAGCAAACAATTCATCTCGACAAAGATTACAATATGTTATAACAAACATAAGCCTCCTTCCCCTATATATCTACTGTTGAGGGTTGTATACGAACCGTAAGCCGTTAACACTTCACATCAAATACATTTTGTTTGGAGTGTGCAGCCATAGGATTGTCGCCCTTCCGGTTGAAAAGATGAAGTGTTCCAGGTTTGTATCGGACAGCATTTTTTTTTTTCTAACGATACCATAAGACCAACTTTACGGTCGTGCGCAGAGGACAAATAATAAGCACTGTATAAAACCGTAAGGAAGCGACCAAAGATGCTATACATGCATGTCATCACAATGGTTACCTAGAACAAGGAGAAATTATGAGTGATTAATTCATTGATTGATGAGTGTTTAACACCGTGCTGCTTAAAGCTGTTTCACTTTTATGGCGGCTGTGAATTCCAACAATCATTAACACCACCACAACCATCAACTGTGAGGTGTTTTAATGCTCTTGGAAAGTTACAAAATGTAAAAAAAATGGTGTTTATGTATTTAAAATGATGATTAGAAATATGCTAACAAATTCTTAACTTTAAGAGACACTTAAGTAGCTTTATGAATACGGACCCAGATCATATCTCGAGTTGTTATGGACAGTATATATTTATGCTGCTAAAGACTTAACTTATATCAATAAAACAATGCTAATATTCAATTTGCGAAATTTAATAACTGTCGTTTTATATCTTTTTAATGTATCGAGAACAAAAGATGTGCTTCTTTGTCGACCTTTTGTTCACATAAAAGGCCTCTGTCGATGGAGGGGATCCATCTCCGAGGTACGTTAGCCAAATCTTTAATTTTCTTCGTTTGAGAAAGTATATATATTCAACACGGCAAGTGCGTAGCAAAAATATTGACGATAAAAACTTCTCAATCAAATCCGATACGCATTGATATGTGTTCTGAATATGACATGTTATTAACAAACAATAAGGAAGATTGACAACAAATCTGAATTTAATGAGGCGAAAATAATGATGAATTGGCATTTGATTTTAAGAACCAATTAGGAAACCTAAACACGATATACCTGGTCCGACACTGAATGATTGATAAGATGACAAGATCATTTGAAGTGGAGAGAAAGGGAACAATAAGTTAAACAAGTCGAGACGGATTGTTTCAATGACAGGTTAATAAGGAAAGATACAGCATGGAAACATGCTTTTATACATGTTAAGTTATGTAGTGTCAGATATAAAATCAATTAATACGCCGATGATAGTTCGCCGATAGCTCGACATTGCACATGGCGTGGTTGTCGATACTATGTATTTTATTGTTGTAATGGATAGTCTTTCGTATTTGCCTATATAAATAATTAACTCACAACCGGAAAAGACATGCATTGAACACAGGTAGTATCAGACATGCAATTAATAATAGGCCCTCGCTGTGTTATAACTTGAAGTGTGTAAAAACCTGCAGAGCTTTTTTCCGCTATTTTTCCCAATACACCTTCGGAAAAGTAGATCTGTATAAGATATTATTACGCGAAATAGTCTGTATAAGCACAACTGCCAATAGAAGAAATAATTTCAAATTAAATTGTCATATTTCGCAATAATTTTTTTTATTATTTGTGTGATTCGGATTTTACCCCATGACCATTATAAGCACCACTACTAACACAATAAATAATTTCAAATTAAATTATCATATTTCTCCATCATCCATCTTATTATTTGTTTGATTCTGTTTTACGCCATGGCCATTATAAGCACGACTACTAACAGAAGAGATAATTTCAAATTAAAGTGGCATATTTCTCCATCGTCTATCTTATTATTTGTTTGATTAAGATTTTACGCCATGGTCATTTCCAATGTTCGACAGCGTGCGAATCCGATGGGTTAATGTAACTAACACGCTCTGGCGTCACTGGAGCCGAGTAGACGTCAATGGTGTCTTAACTCTTATATTGTATTAACGATACCGCTGATTCCATTTTCTGTAGTCGACTGTCACTTTATTTCTAAGTTTAGGAAATTTCTGACTGAAATACTGCTCAGAAATCTAAGCCTATATGTGGACTTAAACATTCCTTACCATACTATATAAGTAGCTATGGCTTAATTTATTCAAACTTTCCTTCCGTTTTGGTTTTGACATTTAATCAAGTTTGCGCTCCATTATACCTTTTTATTTTAGGAAATGTACGAGAAGTCCTTCAAAGAAAAAACATTAACAAAAAAAACAGGCGGTGCTTTTTTAACAGCCATTTGTATTGTCTTTATATTTTAACATTACCTTTTTCGGACGGCCTGTTGCTTAAGATGGTTGAGCATGTTGTTGACAAAACATATTGCTTCATTGTTCCTGGCGCAAAACTGAAATTGGATTGAAATTATTATCATCATTGGATATGTGGTTTACTCAATATACAACGCCTGTATAACAATGGGCGACAGGTTGTTATATTTTACTGAAGTCTTGAATATCCTCTCCGAAAGCGGATGTTATAAAGGGACAATGATTGTTTAACAATTGATGACAGATTGTCAATACATATCGCGTCTTCCACTAATCAATTATTAATTTGCCTTAATTTGCTATCTTGCTATCTTTGCTGTCCTTAAGCCTGTCGATAATATCAATTTGATATAATGATAGCAATCTACTTTTAATTATATTTATACTTTTTGTCAATCAGAAATATTAGTTATTAATGTTTTCACAAGTTGTAGGTCTTCGGTATATCCAGACAACCATAAAATGGAAAATGACCATTATTTCAACATATCGTTTAGCGTGTCGATAATATACATTTGTTATAATGACAAAAAGCTTATTTTCATTCTTATAGTTTTTGTCATTAAAAAATATTAGTTATTTTTGTTTTTACAAGTTCTTGGTCTTCAACAGTGTCATAGCCGCCATTCAACTCGTACACTCTAAGCCAAATGCAAAGAACTGCACGAGTGAGGTCAAATTATCTGACAAACTTTTACTCTGCTCGAGACCTCTGGCTAAGGGCATTTTGTTTGAAGGGGATCAATGCTGTCTTTACTGAGCATTGGAGGACGATTAACTTTCTAACATTAGAAAAACATTTCTCTATGTTGTGCTAGTGTCATTTATTGATGGGAATACACCGCCGACATATAAGTGAAATAGCCTTAAGCACGGTATATCAATTAATATACCCTGCTCCATGACACTGGTGAATAATTCTTCGCCAAAGTCTTACTTGTGAGATTTGATTCCATTTTATTTCAAATGTTTTTTGTCTTAATTTTGTTATTTTGTGAAAAGTAACCACTTTTACCACGAAAGAAAGCTGTTAGATTCCAGTGATATTCGAAGCAGTGTTTGTTAAACAAAAAAAAAAAAGGTTTCCCCAATGCTTTTGTTTTCCGATGCGTAAATTTCTTTAAAATGTTCGGATTGTTTGGCGTGTTTATTGTAAACTAGGTTCAAACAAGCCATGAATTGATTTAGTATGTATTTTTTTTTATTTTTTTTTTTTATAAAATCAAAGAGTGGAGGCGGCTATGTTTGAACGTTTTGCTATATGGATGATGCATAGATGGCGGCTGTATGGATGATGCGTAATTTGCATAGAAAACCAATTATAAGACAACGCACGTAGGCTAGCCTTCCCTTCGCTTGACGAGATCTTCTGCTGAGTGCGGGTTGGATGAAGTTTCTTATTGCCCAGGGACCGTATTCATAAAGCTACTTAAGTATTTCTTAATTTTCAATCGTCATTTTCGGTACATGAGCACCATTTTGATGAACTTTGTATGATCACAAATGAAAGATTATAAGTGAAATTTATTAAATGTCAACTTAATTATTTCTAATTTAACTTTCCCCAAGAAAAAAAGGGATGCTTAAATTTGGTTTAGTACTGCTTAACTTTAAGAAATTAACTTTATGAATTAAGCTTTATTACCACGGGCCTTGGAGCTTTCAGAACTAAAAGACAACACGAAGCCGATGTATTGTTGCTATTTTACGTCGTGGGATCGTCCTTTTTTTGTCTTTGTGTGTTGCCAGTGACAACGAGGGTAGTTTCTTTCACTCATTGGTCTAGCTCGCCTACATATACGCGTAAAATAACCTTAAGTACGGCACTAAAGCCTAACCAAACAAACACACCCTCGTATCGGTCGAATAACCTCATTCATTCCATAAAATACCAACAAAGCTGAACAATTATATCCTTTTAATATTCTTAACGAAACCATTTAATGCTTTAACATAAGTGGACATTTTCCTGGAAAAGGAAGACATGTGTAATTATTTGCTATACAGAATACCTTATTTTACAAAGCATCCTAATCATTTGCTACGAAACCTTGTATAATAAGCTTATCTCCTTACTTCATCTAATTTGTAGAATTTATCTTTTGAGGCATAAATGTACGAGTGTGCTTATGGCTCCGTTGAAGATTCTAACACTCTGCTTGTCTTTGAAGAGATAGATTGTTGCCGGTACCTTGTTAGCTTGGAGATGAATTAAATTAAGAGCTCTCTGACAGACGCCCTGTCATCGCCTTGGGCGTTTGAGAAGCGGGACAAAGCTACGGGTCAAAATTGAAGGAAATTATTGCAAGAAATTTTCTTAGATTTGTGACAATTTTCCCAGTAGACTGTTAGTAATCTTGCCGGAATAATCATATTGTTATGGTTACCCACTCTACGCCTCCCTCAATTTATTTGAGCGGTTAGAGTGGCCTGTGGCAATCAGACATGTCTTCCCCAACGCGCTTCGACGGACAGTTCTCGCTAATTCACTCATTTTCTTCTTTAAACAGAAATTATTGGAAAGCGTCTAGGTTCTCCCCTTTAACATGTATTCCATTTCAAAGGGAATTTATTAAATTATATCTCCACTCCCAGCAATGCCCACCACTTTTGGTAATTTGCAAACAATCCGTCTCTTTGCCTAATCTTATTTTCAATCATTTCCCTTTTTATACGCTGCTCCTGAAAACCAGGACTATGGAATAGAATCGGAAAATCGTTGAGCTAACATTTTAGCAAAGGGGTTTCTCTTCATGGATTCATACCTTTTAGGCTTAAACGGAAGCCATTTCTTTGTCTTGTTCTGATCCATTTTATAACAATTTAAATGCAGAAAAATGAACTCTGATTGATTGAAATCAAAATTTTGTTTCACTCCATGGATCGATATAAATCGTATAAAATTCTCTCATTTTACATTAGTCTATTTTTAGGTGGGTAGACATTTTGGATACAGACTGTAATGTAAACAGGACTAAATAGCTTTGATATAATTGAATACGGTCTGATATTCGTAGACGCCAGCCAGAATCCAAATAATGGTCCTTTGTAACATTAGAAGCAACACATTGTTTTTTAGTCAAGACCTTGGTTCTATAAAAGGACATATTTTGTCAAGTCATCTTACGGTTCACTTAAGAAACGAATTAAGCTGTATGTCACGCGACAACTTTTTCCTGTGTTTGCTTTAAATCCGTTGACAGCGGACAGCGCTTATAGATGTAGGCCTTTTCATCAATTACCATTTTGCAGGAAACAGTACTTAAACAATTTAAAAAAGTTCAGTCGACGCAAGATAACCATTGTCTCGACATATCCTCTTCTGGGACCTCTTCTACGAAGCATGCGTATAGCGTAGTACGTAATTACAAAGACGACGCAACGCTTCCAGCACTGGACGTCAGGGTAATTGCGTCCAATGTAGGTTAGCATGTTTCGCAAGTCAGCCCCCAGGTCGAAGTTAGGCGATAATTTGCGACTAACCACGGCCTTTAGTCCGGTTCCACATTATCAGCAGTAAACATCGTCCCTCTCGACCACAAAAACCATTGAACATATCAATCTGAATTGTTTACCAGCTTGACTCGGTTAACTAAAATAGCTTTCTGGTTTCATTAATACCGTACTTAAGTTTTTTCCACTCATGTTACTACGGCGTGCCAGCCGGAAATAAATAACCCTCGAGACCACTGGCAACAAACTAAGACAAGACGGGACAAATGCCGGACGGAATGCAAACATTACAAACGTATCGAATTCATGTTGCCCCTTAGCTCTAAAAGCACCAGGGCAACAGGAGTCTCTCTTCCGCCTGTTCGGCCTTTCCAAATTAGCAGAAATAAGGCTATTTCAGAAATTCTTTATTTAACTGATACGACAGCTCTTAAAAAGTTTTTATCAGCAAACTCTGACTGTCATGATAATAAAGGTATTTGATGAATGGAAACAATTCTTTGAAGATTGACGAGGTGGACCTTATTAACTAGTCAATATTCACTCTATATTTTAAAGGGTCCTCAAAGATGCTGTTCAAAGCGAGGTGCTTTGGTCATGTGATGTCACGTGAAAATTAAAATAGGTACCCCTTTCCCACTAATGTGCTATTGATACATAAAAAAATAAGTTAGGGTCCATCCTTGTTAACACATGCGCTGATGGGTTTCAAGTTGATGTCTACATTTCTCATTACAGTTCATTGGTTTAGTTCGTTTCACTGACCGTCAGCTCAGAAGTGATATCGTATCATATTAATACTGATTGCTATGACACGGTTGGGGAAATAACCCCCCAGACCGTCAAATCAGCCAACAACCTCGCTGTTTGTTTAACAGCCGTTACTGCTAAAGGTATTCCTACTCGACTGTGTTCTCATAACAACTGAACACTCTGTCAAAGATAACGGGGAACTCTTCAAAAAATTATTAAATTGTAAAGGCAATAATTTTTTTTTTAATATACAAATTCGCATCAGGAAACTAGATTTGATGAATGAAATTCGCCGCATTTAATTTTTATTTCAGTCAATGACTGCGATGTAAAATCTTAACCGTAGAACGAAATTCTGACGATTCCCAGATACAAAAAACTCAATGAACACACTTAGAACAGTATCAAACTTTCTTAACTTTTCCATAACGCATTGATAAGAGAACTATCGCTACTAAAAACACACGCTTAATAATTTGTATGCATTGTCAACATATATGTGGCTCCGCAGCTAAAGTGCTAGATGGATCGATTGATTGCTTGATTAACTAATTAAATGATTAATTGGTATTTTACGCTTAGCTCGAGATATCTCACTTCTATGATGGCGGTGTATTCCAACAATAGCTGCCACCAGCGTAACAATAAAATGTTTACCTGTTTTGATAAAATTAGCTTCATCTTCCCCGAGAGCTAAGTATAAACAGAATTGCTGCTCTCCAAACAAACTGTCCTTAGGTAGATGGTTATCGTGCTAGTTGGTGACTCACAAATATATATTATGTCAATAATAGTTTAGCTTAGAAAGAGGCTATTTAATTTAGACTAGTATTGTTGATACAAAGAGCCGTGAGGGATCGGGTGGGCCATGGCCCTGCAGAATACTCCCTCGGCTTCTTCGGTCGATCGTAAGAGGCGAGAAAAGAGGTTGCTTT
>JARFOD010134958.1:0-27585 GCA_031763545.1 Mopalia muscosa
CCCAGGCGATGTCGCGTAGTTCTGGTTGCAAGGAGTGGACACACAAGGTATTGACTGGCTCCACCTGGTGGACAGTTGTGTTGCAATTCATTTGAATAACATATATGTCAACTCTGAAAATTCTCTTTTGCGTTTCTTTTTTTGAAGAGTGTAGTAATTCCCATAACTACAGTAACCATAACATGTTTGTTGACTTGCTCTTAGAAAACGAATGTTCCTCCAGTGGCAGATTGAAGCAGTATTTCTAAACTTGATATATACTGTTCTCAGCTAGAGGGCCAGATGCTTCGAAGGAAAATGGAGAAAATTATATCACGCAATGACCTGTAAAGTCAACTGCCATATAACTTGCAACAACTTACTTCACAGATTCGAACAAAATCGCACGAGCACGGTATATGCGTTCCGCTCCTTAAATCACAATTTAATAATACACTATTTCTTTTTCAGTGTACAACATATGGTGAATAGACAGAAGTAGCTTGTGTGTGTAATACTAGACAAATATAGATTATATGACATCATTTACAGTTGCAGTCAATTTCAAAGTAAAACATCCCAGTCATTTGGGCTCTTCCGATAAATCAAATGACATTCGAGATTATCCCACCATGTGAATGTCCGATGATAATTCGACATGGAAGCTATTAACGCCCTGAAACCATTGACTCGAGATGCGACAGTTGAGCGCCATTATAAACAATGCTCTATCTGGGCTTTTTTTTTATTCCCTAGCACAAAACGGTATCACTTGTCCATAACCCCCAGTCCAGATGTACCAGCTGAGGGATACAGCAACATGGTTATATTGAATAACCCTGGTTGTGTTAGATTTGTTTGTGATATTATGCTCAGCATTATTACAAATGAATGTTATTTTTCATTGATGGTGGCTCATAGTACTTCGATGTACCGTCCACAGCATCGAGTCTGCTTGTCGACCCTGAGGTATATAAGTTAGTCGAAAGATGTAGCTCCGGCAATCGCGGGGGTGGTTTTACGGAGTTTCTTTCCTGTTTTCCACCGTAATAAGGCAAAGAACGGTGTGAAGTGGACAATGCGTCGTCATATAAGTCAAACATCATCGAGTACGACGTTAAACCCAAATCAAACAGATAAACAAATCATTAATGGCGGTTGTCTGAAAACCAGGAAAATCAACTGGGCTATTCCCAAAGTGACTGTTAAACTTGCCGTGTTTATACCAATACCAAAGTGCGAAAGATTATATAGGCAGTGCTTTGAAGAGAGTAAGAGCTGAGCATCATACCTTCTACATTTTCTCTGTCTTATTGTTCTTATTAAAGGTCTAGCTGGTCCTCTGGTTCGGTATTGAGGAATTATTTTTTCTTAACTTCTCATTGGTCTTATATAGGGGCCGGTATATAATATATGTTATGTTTTGGAAAGCTTGGATACTCAGGAATATAAATATGTCGATTTAGCGGATGACTTCCGAAGTTATTCGAAATCGAATATGGTGGTTTATGGTAAAGCCATTGTACTGAAAATGAGTGCCTTATATTTTTGTCTCCAAATTTTACGTTCAACAATTTATGAAATCTCAACGATTCATAGTTTTCCTAAAATCAACCAGTTTCTATGTAAAATCTGCCAAATTCTGATATATCTGAATAGGGCATTCAATTCAAATGCATTCTACATTTGATTCAAGCGAGTGCATGTGAGTCTACCCGTCAGTAGAAGTATAGAGTAGAGTTTGAGGGTGTATAACACTTCCCTAAGACCACTGATCCCTCCAACTAGAATCAGCTTATGACAAATAAAACACCATGTGAAGAGTCCAGGTTGCCGTGGTAACCCAATTTATTCTCCAACACCTTGTCAATAGTCTTGGTAATATTCTCCTTGTGAAGCTACTCAAAAGACCAAAATTAAACTACCGGTAATCAAAATTTAGAATTGATTTTTCCACTATTAATAAATTTAAATGTATTACTTAAAATCAACTAGGAAATTTGTTTGTGACCATTTTGAGCATTAAGTTAATATATGAATGTGTAGGTCACAATACTCTCAGACACTCGCACAAGATGGAATGTTGCCATTGCGATTGTGAGTTTGGGCGTTTCCCTTTGCAGAGTCCAACTTTAACATTAACCCACGCCATCTATGTATTACCCGGAAGACACGATGCGACTCTCTACTTTTAACCACAGATACGAGAATATCCAGCTGCTGAAAAATGTGATTATGTAAAATGTGAGTCAACATAATAATGGACACATTTTTTGATTTAAGAAAAATTAACTTTGTTAATATGATGAATTTCATTCATCTTCAACTGAATGACATCAAAGCACAGTCCCGGTGAATTTATACAGCTGTATTGTGCCTGGAGATGACCACACAATTTTCGGTAATTTACCGAAAATCTACACAATAAAAAAAGTCCTGGTTTATCACCAACCGTCTATCTGTATGTCATGGAGGTAAGACGGCGACGGTTTAAATCAAATGTGCATTGATAAAACAGATTAGTTTGACGAAGGATTAATTAGGCTTGTCTTTTGACGAACAACATGTTATTGTATCAGTCACGCTGTATTATGTATTAAGAATTAAATGTCACAACAGATGTGATGAGAAGCTCCGATTAATCCTATCCTTTAACCACGATTTCCTGGAAACACCATAGGGACATTCCAAAACTCTCTATTTAATGTCGCCATGTTACGCCCAGAGGTAGGAAAACTTTAATTTTAAACATTATCTGAATCCTGTTGTTTAGATGCGTAGACACTGGTTCTAATATACCGCCATATTCAGTCTACCAAGCATTTCATCATAGTTTTCTTACCTGCATTTAGATTTAATCTCAGGGTCAACCCAATATTTTGTACGTGTTGTGTATTTACTGAAACCAAGGAAACCTTTAAGATAATTGTTGGCTTTGAAATGTATATATAATTTATTCTGTACAAATTTTAATCGAGCTTGGCTGCTCGTATGATGTCTATGATGTCATCAATGTGACTTTTGCAGGCGAAATTATTATCCCCTCAAATACTCCGTTCTCCAAAATCGACTTACGACTGACAGCAGAATTGCAACGGACAGTTCGCCGATCCGCTAACCTCTGTATTCCCAAATCGTAATCCCAAGTCCGCTGCACAACCGAAGGCTACATCTGTCAGAAACACAAGTCGCCAGCTGGTGGAAAGCTTTAATAGCTTTAAGGTTGTTATGTTGATGCCATCAACGAATTTAAAATGACAATTGAAGTGAATGAATTGAAACACCTTCTACTTCCTGAATGTATGGCCGCAGATATATTTTTAGATAACATAATGTGTGTGATTTTGTTTTTACATCAAATATTGAGTATTATTATTTACACGTATTTAACAGCATATCATGATTATATTCGCACTATTTGTATTTTAATTGCTAAAGGTTTGCTTTTAATGTATTAATTAGTAGAACATCGGTAGCAGGTGGTAGTGCATAAGGCGTGTCTTTCTTTTATATATTAAGACAAAAGTGAAAGTTGTAACAATAATTGGTCGTTATAACTAAATTGTTTTTAATTCCCAATTTGTCATATGATAGAGAAGGACTTTATTACTAAATCAAGTTGAATCTATGCTAATCCCGTTCTTTCTCGATACAGCTAGTTATAAAATAAAACAATCCTAGCATACATGAAGTTTTTCTTTGAAATTTATCACGTCTTTGGGCGTTTACTCGTTATAAATGGTTATTTCTTTCACGTGACGTCCTGGCAGCCCTTTGCAGCCACCAACAATACCACTTTTTAGGTAGTTTCAATACTATATTAATCAGCATCGATACTGATTATAGGTTTGAGCTCGTATTGAAGTGGTAAATGTGTTACTAATTACTAATTATGCTGATATCTAATAACACTAATACTCCCCGTGATACGGGTCTGGTAAACGTCCATAGCAGCGAGGTAAACCTAAGAAAGGCGTTTTATCCAACTTAAACCCACAAACATTCTAGATTGATTTCATTCGAGTGTTGATAGAACAATGTCCGTTGTAGAAAGGGACGCACATCATTTCAAAGTTCTTCATCCACTCCCTCATCCCACAGCTACATCACAAAGATTGCTTTGATTATCTACTTAGATTACGTGACTATTTCGTTTACAGATTGACATTTTCTAGTATTTTTAAAATAATTTTTCACTCATGTCTACATTAAAAGTTAATAGTTAAAATGTCCGAGGGATTAATTGATGCTGGTCTAGCGTAACGTTGAATTATAAAATACGGACACGTGCTCGTAAACGTTGTCAGTGTTGACCATTATATGTTGTAAGAAGAAATAAATGGAGAACTTGTCATCCATACGCATAGTCTTTAGCCTTATTGCTGACAGGTGGATGTAACTTTGTGAGGTTTCACTTTCAAACATTGCAAACAAGTCTAAATTCATCGGACTTCTTGCTAATAACTATTATTCATTTTCACACAGCTAATAATCCACAAGTCAGTAACTCATAAAAGAAAGGCATCTTTTTAGGTGCGTGTGAATAGTCCCTGTGTTTTTCTAGTAAGGACGAATGTTCGATCAGAAGTACAAATCCGAAGGCAATTGCCGTATGTTAGCCTACAACTTTATTTCACGGAAGGTAATATCACGATCAAATTTGTTCGTAGTTTTCCTCTACGAGAGTGACTATGTGCACAAAGCAGTCGTCTGGCGAAATCGAGTGTCACGTTGAGTTGAGCGATCAAGTAAAACCCAGCCTGATTTCATTAGAGTAATACCACGCGTCTTAGTTTAAAACCCCAATGTGCATTATAGATCAATGGCAGAAAACAAAGCCGCGTAGTTTTGAAGGACTCGCCTATGACCTGCCAAGCTTGCATTGTCCAATGCTTGTACTCTTGGGGGTAGTTTACGTGGCCAGAACACCAAAGAAGAGTACATTTTAAATACAATAAACACATGCCACGTTGTGCTGCAGAGCAATTAACGTTGTTAAATGAGTCGGTGTCAAGACACCACACATGTTTCGAAGCTGACCTCTATCACAGTGTTACTTCTAGTGCTATCTTTCGTTGATTTTTTTGTTCACACACGAGTGTGTGTAGTTTCTTTTAGTGGTATTATATCATTATCCAAAGATGATCAATCAATAAATCAATAAATTAATCAATTAATCAATCAATCTATCACTAACTCGAGCGATAGATCAATCAATCAACCAATCAATATTGTTGTTGGAGGCTTTTTTTTTTTGGGGGGGGGGGGGGCAGGTGATTAAAATGCTTTGGATACTTGCATTTTAGTATTTTTTCATTTAAACCTTTTTTGTACTTTTGCTTTTTCTCCATCAAGAGTGTTGCACTAAAATAGTTATAACGAAAGCGTTTAACGTGAAACGAACATTTTCTGACCAGTTTGAGACTGTATAGATGCGAACATTTGAGGACGAAAGGAAAGAAAGCCTGGAAGTTGTCTCAAACTTTTGCAGTGGAAAAAATGGCATATTGTCCTCACCGATGTTTCTATGTTGTCATTTGTTATCACATTGGGATCATCAAACCGGTTAGCGGTACTATTGTTTACCATTGCTCTCTAACGCCCTCTCTCTCCCTGATGGACAACAACATTATGTTGGACTCGTGGGCGTTCGTTGAAAGGCGGACAAACTAAAACATTTCTGTTACACTCTCAACGTGGAATACAGGAAGCGAATTTTGCAAATGTTCCAATGAGCCGTATTTCTGAAGCTATTTCTTTGTTAGTATTGGTGCGGAGATCACAATGTTGAGTTTTGATTGGTGTGTGGTTCTATGAGTGTAACACAGCCTCGATTTGGTTCTGGTATTTGCCACAGATTATTTGACTACGATTCCACTAGTCAATTTTTCAAGCCTGTGCAGAGCTGACGGCGAAACCCGAATACTGTCGGAATGCTGCAATAGGCCACGTGACAGGTGATGGTTAAAAGGCGCGGGTGTCTTTAACAGACTCCACAGGAATTGATGTCTGAGAACCGCACGAGACCAGGAGAGGAAGGAAAACGCCTTTTAGCGCTACAAGAACAGAAGGCTTAACATTTATGAACATTTTATTTTGATTCACTCACCGACAACAGGAACAAAGGAAGAGGACTATCATAAAAGGGTGAGTTAAAGAAAAAATCAAATTTTATGACAATGATCGGGTATATATTTGACGGGAACAATCCCAAGAGAAATAGGTACTACGGCCAATAAAATCTCTATGAATTATTAATCAACTGTAAAAGAGCTCACATCCGCAATCCACTTGGTAATAGGCTGTCGTGTGTTCCTGTTTTGTTTAAAAGATATCTCGACTAATTTTGATTACATTGGGTAACAATAGGTTTTATGCATAGGACGCCAATACCCTCTACACCATTTTAAATATTACGACATTTATTAAGAAAGGTTTCTTCGTTTTGTTTTTTACACTAAACTGTAGAGTCGCAAATAGTGATGTTTAAATAAATAATGATAAAAGTGATAAGAAGTTGACAATAGCTCAGTTTTGACAGGCACCCTATCCAAATTGCTTTGAGGACCAGTATGGGAATAAGGACAAACACAGATTTGTTATCTTTGGTTGGAATGCGATATCGAGTGAAAAAAGTGAAGCAAAGATTGGAAACTACAAACACTTATAGGTGTGACCAATTTATCATCAGTTGATTTGATATTAGTAACATCATAACCTTTTTATCGTATCTTTGTTAAAGCAGGTATAACCAAAAGTTTCATTTTTAGTACATTAATTTTAAATATCGTTATTGTACAAGTTATCTATTTCATCTTAATAAGATAAAATATTGATTGTTTATTGATGTTAGTAATTAAGCTAGTTTATCATAAAATAATAAAACATTTAATAAGATTTAAACAGTAGCTATTTACGGGTATCGATGTAAAACGTGTTTATCAGTTGTTCAGGAATCCAATAATCAGCTAACTGAGCGAATGCTTCTAGCTGAAGGCGTTAAAACGACAATTTGCCTTGTAAATAATTTGCCAGGACTTAACATGCGTTTATCTGATTAAATTCCGTAATTCGATAACATTGTACGCACGCTTTGGGGTTAAACACACTATTGGAGTATATGATAAAAATTGTGTGTCGATGATGAAATACAATATCACAGATCTTTTCTTGGATATGACAGCTTTGAGGCATACGCTCAAAACAAGTTTTACTGGATTATATTAATGTAGCTCATTGAAAAAAAAAATGGAACTTGTAGGAATGATTTTTTATCACACTAAGTAGAGTAACGAAATAACTTGTTTCGACGAATCAGAGAAATCGGGATCAAAGTCTCCGAGAGCTTGTCCACAAGGGCTATATTTCTTTGTTTATATTGTTCCGATTGACTGGTGGTCGTTACCCTGATATAATATTTAATAATGTCTGGATTGAAGAAATGGCATATTCTTTCCATAGAAAAAAGCTTTTACAGACCCCTTTATTAGCTCCGGAAGAAATCTAACCAATTATCCATTACATTAACGTTTCAGTTCATTCCCCAGAACATCGTTCATGGCACGAGACGAGAAAGAGTTAAATATTTATCACGTTAAGTTATAAGGATGCATTAGCTTAAGGAATAAGCCAAAGTTTATCCCAATCCATGTACACTACATGCAGGTAGTACTTATGTGAGATGGAGATTTTGGTAGTCTTTACAAACTGTTGTGTTTGCTTCAGAGATGTTTTACGGTGTTAAAATGTATAAATTAGTAGTAATTGCCGTTTATTTCTGTTCGCATCAATACAAAAATACAAAATAGTTCGCCAGACGATTATCTATGGAATTGACCAAATAATAGTTATTTAATTGCAAGTTAAATATTGTAAACGTAATTTATATCAAGCAAACTGTGTTTTGTAATGTAGATATTTCCCGGAAACTTCTGGTTATTTATCAAAGTCGTACCTCACCGTGGCTATAGATAACATAGTTTAACAGAAACTTCTTAATTAATATATTTATTAACATGCAGGAATGTGATCCAGAAAACTAGGCAACGATTTATTTAATTAGTCATCAGACTTAATTAAGCTGATATAGATTCAATCAATCCATTCCAGTGTCCAACAAACTATCGGTATCTGCTTATTAGAGAGTTGATTTGAACACATTCCTTTGCTTAAAAGACACCTGTCAGATACAGCGAGAACAGGTTGATGGGCTCCCTTGGAATTTTTGTTCCTCGTCTAATTAATTTGTGATTACGTACACAGATATTGCAATAGTTTACGATGACGCGGGTCTCCAAATATCACCTCAGTCCGGATTTTGATACTCCAACGGATTATCCCTTTCTAATTCTGTTCCTGAAATACCATCAAGCAGTCTTCATTGTTTGGGTTTGATACAGATATAGAAGGGCTAATACCAAGGCTTCCTTTGTTTCTGCGATAGATCGTTTGACGTTTAGGTGCCAGAGTTGATCCTCATTCAGAACGCGGACAGCTGTTGTTGACATAATCGCATTGGGGAAGATACAGTGAAGAGGAATCTGTTTTTGACAAGGTGAATTAGGATACAACATTGATAGGCGAACTTTTAACGCCTTTTATATTTAAGTAGATCGACATTGCATCAGTGAACCTGGACAAATAGAAGAGACAGCGATGGGATAACAGGTTGGAGGGGAATTCTACACGGGAATAGTTCAACTGCCACTCTCTAAACTTAATATAGGTTTGTATTATTGGGTCGACGTCAATGAAAGTAGATGAAGATTGTTTTCGAATATAGAACGTGCTTTGTTATTCGATTTCGGTTAAAAGATTGATCATACAGTCAACCGATAGTATAAAAATACAGAAACTGGTTGGGCAGATCCGGGAGCCTTTAAGAAATATGCTGTAGTTTTGGTTTTAACATCAAGACCGTTTTGGGGTTAACACGCGTGCAAGAAATATAGTTCTTGACAAAGTCCACTGTTCGTCCTTCTGGTACCAATCGAGCCCAAACCCGAGCAGCGCAGTTGTGTGTAAAAATGTCGACTTGTGGTGATTAAGTTGACTATGATCAAGTTTTTGATTTTTTGATTTTTTTTTTTACAAAATCTAAATCCTGTAAAACAAGCAAGTTTGCTAAACAATGTAAAGAATATCTTATTTTTCTAGTCGAAACACATTCTTATTTCTACATAATAGCCCCATCCTCCGATATACTAACATCAACCAGTTAGAAAATCATAGAGGTGATTAAAATCGGATGAGTTCACAAGATCGTATAAAGCAAAGAACATTAAAAAGTAGAATCTGAGGTTGATATTTGAAGACACTGTAAGATTCTTTGGTATTAATAGTTAGGCGGAAACCCATTTCAAGTTATTTTGTACATAAAAGTGGATCAAATCACCAAGATTCTGTTACGGATTATCTGCGCTTTATTGAGTAACAACGGTCGTAAACAAAGAGGGTTTCTGTTCTTTCGAAAGTACTGCTTGACTGTCCTCGTATTTAAGTGTATTTTTCACAACATATAATCCGCATAAGGTTAAACATTATTTTATACGCACCTATTTAGTAGTATTGTGTTCTTTGGGTTAATTACAGTATATCCATTGACAAATAATGATAAATCTCGCACTTTCGCCATCTGATTTTATTTTACTATCCTCAGTTGTTTAGTGCGTTATGTAAACGTCTGATACTATTTAAAAGAAAGAAAAGAAGAAGAAGAAGAAAAATCCCAGAAATACAATGCCCTTTTCGATTGTGGTCATTTAAATACAAGCAATTGAAATGCCTTAATTTTTATTTCACTCTGGGCTAAATTCGAATTTTGTGAAAAAGGTTAATGACATTTGAATGGTCTTTTGTTTAAGATCTTGTGGTTTAGACAATAGCACCAGTGGTATGTCCACACTATTTCTATTTCTAATCCCTACTTGTAATTAGGTTAAAATGTGTATAGACGGTAAACTAATTCAATTAGGATCGTAGTAATTGGGGATTTCTCTGTTTTTATATTGCCTCTTTCTAAAGGCATTTTCTTTCGTTGTTCTCACAAGATACGACTGAAATGTGAACTATCGTCTATTTACCCCGTCGAGCATAATTAAAGTGTCAAAAAAACCTCAAATTAGAGGGTTACTGTAATGAACATGTGATTATAATGTCATATCCTCGGAATATATCCGCTTTAACCCCACTCTAAACTAGTTTATTACTTTATAACATGTATGCCTAATATCCAAGCCAAATATCAATTGGACAATAAAATGAGGGGCACTTTGTATTAAACAAAACGAGGTGTTCATAGCCCACCGTTATAAAGCCGAACAAAATTATAGGTTACAAGAATACCCCTACAGAAAAACAAAATACACCTTATGCTCTTTACGGACTTCTTGTTTCTTGCTATTCCGGTTAAAATAGTTTTATTTCATTTCAATAACGGAATATCAAAATATGGAAACAGATTTTCCTATGGCGTATAATAGGTCACGTTTAACAAGCCTTGATAAAGTCTTCCTATTTCCGTTGGGCTGATTTTCTTGATACAGCATTGTTATGTTTGATGTGTATCAAATAAGCTGGCACCGATTCACGGATCTTCCCTGTTGGTAATGCTAATATACCAAGGCTTTTAAGAAAACAATTATTGATTCTCTAAGCCGTGTCTGGGCTAGCAAATATTACTAGCAACCATTTTTGTCGGATCTCAATCATCGGCAAAATCCCTGAAGATTTCCGTCCGTAAATTCAAGGATCATCCCCAATGTAACTAAGACGAAATATCTATATTTAATAAGGATTTTATAAATCACCTCCATCCCTAGAAGCAGATGGTTGTATGTAGATGCACAATTTCTGATAAGAAAAATACCACAGAAATGATTCTGAAATGCTCTACATATAGACCGTCCGGTCCATATATGGTAGACTAAAATGACGACAAGCTTATTATGACATAATCTGTGATCTTATATATCGACCAGATTGAAGATATTTAAATAAAATATATATTTTTTAAATGAACTAAAGTATTAAAAGCAGCTCAATGTCAAGTTACAGGGCGAATAAATCTATATTTGAATTTGCCCAAACAAAATTGTGTACCTGGCCTAACACGTCACACGTAAATTATGATGATTATGAGGGGACATGTATATGTAGAGGGGATCAACCTGGTCAATCGATTGTACTAAATGGCACAGAGTACAAAGTTTAATTCATAAGTTAGAGTGTGGTTAAACAAACAGTGAGATTCATAAGCAAGAGTGCGATTCATAAGCATAAGTGCACTTTGAAAGCAAGAGTGTGATTTATAAGCAAGAGTGCGATGATTGAACACCCGTGGCTCGATATTTATTACAGAAAGATAATAACGTAAAAGTGTCCGTATTTCGGAATGGATGTGTTCGAGCAATTTCGAATTGAAGGCAAGAGGGTCTACGATTGACACAAGTTTTTTCTCAACTTTTTATATCTGTCCATATATTCTACCTACTTCCAGGCTATCTTGCTAATAGCAAGTTGTGGGAGGGTAGCGGCGTACTACTGAAATTCTATAAAATGGTTTAAAGGGAACTAAAATTCATAATAAGAAGATATAGAATATCTACAGCCACTTCTCTGGTTATCTGGTTTAAAAACAGGTAACAAAATAGATAACAGAGTGGTGATTTTTGACAGTGATTAAAAAATCACGTGGAACGAGTCATTTTCCATAACTATAAATCTGCCCTAAATGTGTAACTAATGAAGCGATAAATAAACCAAATACACTTATGCTAAAGTGAAAATGGAGGCGTTATAAAAAAAATTAGTTCCTTTAGATTTAACAAAAGCCCAAATATTCATATAAAATGACGGCTCTCTTTGCCGGTACAAAACTATTGGATTAAAAACTGTTCGCTGATAAATCTGTCGAATTATACAGATGTTGGAATATAAAGCTGTTGGATTATAAAACTGTTTGACGATAAACCTTTTGGATTATGCTTTTAGAGCCAAGACATTTTATAACAGAAACATTACCACCAGCCTCTGTTTCCCCTTCCTTGCCCCACTGCTGTCATTCATTGTCCAGAGAATGGGACTGTGCTTTTACAGAGCTTGTAACAAATATTGTTCCTGTTTTGTTTCAGATTTTGTTTAATCTCGAGGGAAAGATGCATTGTCGCCCCCTCCATACCCTCCTCAGTTTTGTCTTAATACAATGGGCCACTTCCGGAACATTGGCTGACTTCGCGTCTGCATGTACAGACCCACAGCTATTGGTAGACCCAGGAATTCTTGCATTGTGTCAGAGTATATCTGCAATTAAGAAAGGTAAGATATATTTTAACTAAATGATAAATTTCGGGATCTGTGTTGGCTCAATGCTAAGTAAAATAAACCAAGCCATGCATTTCATTCCGAGATTAAAAATAATCCAATGTTTAATTGTGAAATCACATATTAAAACGGGCTGTTTGAGTTCTCTTCTTCGTTTAAACCTATAAAACTATAATCATTTGATCTATTAAAGTATTCAAAAACACAGTTAGACTGTTTGGAAATAAAGTTTACATAAGTCTTTTTACATTAGAATCATATTACTGCGCAAAGAGCTGACAGAGCTTGTGAATTTGTTCTATAAATTTACGCACGCCAGAAAAACATGCGAGAAACCATAGTTCAATTAAACCAGTAAATTTATTTAGAGTAATCATCATGCTTTTGTTCTGAATTAAAAAAAACACATAAATGGAAGAATTGTCTGGTTGCCATATATTTAGCTCTGTTACACAAAGTCGAGGGGTGTCCCATGTTCCGTTAGGCAGCGCTGGCATATAAAATTTAAACATTGAAAGTAGTCCCGTACGTATGTATGTTTGTGGTGATAAAATTAAACAAATGCCCTGTTTAACGAGTTAAAGTTAAGATTTTTTCACCAAACACCAGAAAGCTATATCGTTACTTCAAGAAAAGTACCCTGAGAGGTAACGTTACGCTCCAGTGAAACAGACCAAAGTACAAGCTGCAAACCTAACCTGAATTGAAATAATTCCCATAATACAACTCTTCTTTGTAAAAGAGTAGTAATGTATATTAAGCTTATTCGTGCTCACCTTTTTAACTATAAATCAGGTGCACCATATCAAGTAGAATTTTGGTTCAGAATTAAACAAGTGCAAATGCGCCCACACGGAAAGAATATCAAATTGTGGAATAACCGTGTTAAAGAGTCCACTGGGATTGTGTTGCGTAATATTTATGTTCTAGGCAATCCGGCCGTATTACCCTGATATTAGGAAACTTCCAACTTAAGATTCATATATTTTTTACATCATAATAACAACGTAATTACATATAAAAAATAACCTTTAAATCTATTACAATTTTGATCATCGTATTACGAGAAATTATAGCCATCATCCCTATTCCGGCCGACTGTAAAACAGGGATTTGAAAGATAACACCTCGTGTCACACACAAATGCATCCGTCGATGGCATCTTATGCACGCATCGGTAATTTTTAATCCATTGTAAAGAACTAATGTGTTGCAACATACATGACAATGTATACCACAAATCTGTGATAAAATCCCCAGAATACAGATAACCTAATAAACAGCTTTCCAAATAAGAATTCTCGAGAAATTTTGATCCAAAAGTGAATATATAAGCATACCCCACCCCGCCCGGGTTGGTCCGTCACATTTGAATTTTCTTGGGACCATTTCCTGTTCTTCCGCCATATCCAATCAAAATGAATGGGCCATGCGTGAGTAGGTGAACTAAGCAGTGATTTGGTAATATGCGTCATACGGAAATGTGCCTTCGGACATAAAGCCAAAACACCCACTGTTTGTCACTCTGCTAGTCAATGAATCAACGCTATTGGTATCCTGAAGATATGGGACTAAGTGTGGGACATCGTAACTGTCAAATGTCGTAGGTGCCCCCTAGGAATAACTATTCTCGTCGTCTCCAAACACAGTCTGACAATATGAGACAAACTAAGTTATTGTTTTAACAGCTAATGGACACACAGGAATCGACTTGTCAACATTGCCTAATTCTCTCCTAATCATCCCTCTTAACGGACATCTTTGGTCTTTATATTCAAGTCAACAACGCCGACAAACCACGTCGACAAACTGTGAATAATTCGCGTAACTTTAGTCAGATTTCGATTATCAAATACGACACCGCCTTTTTTAACTTCCAGTCACCAATTAAAATTAAGTTAAAGAAGGATGTACATACTGCCAGCATGTTTCTAATGAGACTCTTTCACAATACAAACAACCATTAATAAACAGCCATTAATCGCTCCTCTGCTCATTTTTCGTATTTGGAGTTTACAATTGAATTTAACTAGCTTTACTGTGATATATTCCTACAGACACAGCGAGTGTTATTTTGCGCCTTATTGCCTTGCACAGCAACTCGTGATAACTCTCTGTTGCTCTACTTTAGACAAGACTTCGCCAAACACCCGCTGCCTGATTCTCATAATTCTCCAAGTTTTTCATTTTGAGCAGTGACGTTGTTCTATCTATTTCGAGGGACTGAGTTTTTGTGGTATACAACTAGTCACGGTTGAGAGATCAGAGGGCAGAGGAGAGCTCTCGTGGTTCACCAACACATATGAAGCCACATGGTTTAATTTTATTTTCATTGCACACTATTAAAGCACGGAACTCCATGATGTTCCTTACCGCCACATTCACGTTGAAGCTAATCACCGAGTCGTCAACATAGTAAAATAGTAACAGAGTTCGTTTTTCAAACTCATGCGTTAAGTGTAGACTCCTTCCTTCTGTTAGGTTTTATACACGAAACATATTTGAAGAGGTATAGTCGCCCAAGTTCATATATTAACTTCGGATTAACACGATTGAAGGTATAGTAAAGTTTGTTAATAAATTAAAACAAAACATAGTAAAGCTGTTATTAGGTAGAACGAGCCAAGGAAAATACTGGAAAAAAATCGAATTCAATTTATGAGTGCTTATTATGTTGCAGCCTGAATATAACCAGTACTGACTGGTTATTACTCATGTCAAAACGCTCTGGTCATGGCCTACTGGCTCCCATTTCTGTATGGTGACCGGAGAACAATGCTAAGGTGTGAATAGATACCAACAGGTCGTGATAATAATAATAGTGAAATTTCGCCGATAGGATTCCCAAGCCAATATGGATTCAAAGAAAAGCCCCTCACCCTGTTTGTAACATTTCTAAATTTTCTAACGTAATGAATTTAATATTTTAGCTAATTCTAAACGTCAGTTTATGTGTTATTTGTGTTATTACCGATTACCATTCTGACCTCAGATAATCAAATAGGTCATGTTGACGTGGAATCTTTAACACTATGGCATTAAACAATCAGCTTAGAATTCACGTAAAACAAAATAATCTGTTCTGAAGCATCAAACAATTTGGATGCAAACAGCACAACAACAACAAAGTGTATATTTATTACAAGTGAGCTGATCTTGAGCGGTCTAACAGTATACCTTAGAAGACATCCAAAATGTCTAAATTCGTTAAACAAACCCATACTATTCACACAAAACCTATGTTATCGATGCAAATAATCCACGTTCCGTCGACAGCATGACTACATCGGTATTAAAATGGCAACTAGACTCCTCCAGCTACAGGGTATCAGTATCCAATAGCATTCTAGTGATGCAGACATACGAGAATCGGACCTCCATTGAGGAATCAGAAGAGATCTTGTTTAGTTTTGAACATATCCATTTGTAGTTCGATCAGTGTAGCTTATAACCTAAAATAAGACATAGGCCTACAATCGAATGACCGTTTTCCGTTTTAAATTTAATTTTAACGAAGGCCATATAGTTATGATTACCCATTAGTTTGTTAACTGTCTTTCTCTGGCCGCGTCTCATGAAGCGTTTTCAAACCAGCCAAATGCGTCAATGTTGTGGGGATACGATAGGGCCGTATAAATGGATTTATACGTTCACTTTAATAGACTTCTGACTTGGCTTATCATAGAAGATTCATGTCAATTATCTTGCATTTGCTTACAGACAGATATAACTGTATTTTTTAAGGCAAGGCACAAATAATTGACATAGTTATGACTTTCTTTGTTATAAACGATTGGTCAAAGTCGCCGATATTCTATTAAACTTGTTATATATATTTAAGGCCCTAATACAATCACTTTATCAACGAACAAATAAAACAGCTGTGCTTTATTCTGGGAATGACATATCTCTTTGATGCTTATTTACCACTGAGCTGTGTCCGTTAGCGAAATCAGACATACTACCTTTCGTCTTTTGTACTACCGGTTTAAAATAGCTCTTACTCTTCATCACTGTAATAACATATATAATGTCACTTCCTGATTCCATATAAAACGGTTAATGCTCTTTTGACTACGTGATATGCTTATAAATGTCACGTACAGTCGAACACTACGTTCTAAGAAAACTGTACCTTTCATGCAGGACAATCCACCTCCAATGGCTCACTTCAAAAATAAAATTAATCTAATTTTACAGGAATCAGTCAAGAGCTATAGGAGATGTTCAGAACGATTCGATGTCTTTACTTCATTTATTACAATAGAAAATAGAAGGATTGGCCTGACTGTCTCTATTTTTTGACTTTTCACAACATCCGGTCGTATACGCATGTCATGTTTGAAATATGTGACACTATTTGGGGTCAGAAAGTACTTTTTTTTTACAACATTATAACTTCGCATACGATTCTTCGGCATATACTGTTTTGGTTGCTTGAAAAATTAGGATTGACAGATTCTTCTTAGACTACATTTAGCTTGCCTTTTGTTTCTAGACGTATATTTAAAAACAAAACTCGTAGGAGAATTTTGTCTGATCTCCATCTGATATGAAAGCGTCGTGTCTAACAGCTGGTGTGTGATCGGTGCGTGGCGCTGTTAAGATCGACTGAATACCCAGAAACATTCTTGTATTTTATTAGATTAGCCTATTAGTGGTCTATTATTCTTCTTTGTTTATTTCTTTTGTTAAAGGTGAAGTTGTACATTTGCTTGGGAATTTTCACACTAATAAGTATTGCTGGGTACTTTCCTGTGTGTACTTGTGTTTTATGATGACGGACATTGAAGTGAATTTGGACGATTGTGGCATTCTTTACACATGTCACTGCCATATCTTCAAATCAGTGAAAAACGCCAAGGCCGCGTAAATCCTTAGTCAAACACAATAGGTAGCTCTTATGATTTTCTGCGAGACACGACAGATTACGTCTCGTTATTAACGGTTGTAAAATTGTGTCAGCCCGAAATATATACGTCAGCTCCAAGATCACGTTTGAGTGGTTCTTTACCTGGATCAGAAAACATATATGTATCTGTTATGTTCGAAGTTAAACTATTGTGTTTCCACATAATATAAGTAAGGAGAGAGACCTTGTTATGATAGTTTTATTGGTGTTAGGTGCTACCTGGCCTGGGGGAGAGTGAGAGTAATTTGTCTAGACAGTGCCTTATTGTCAAGTGTGAACCGTATTGGCAAAAACGTCATTCGCGGCCAATAAACACTTCATATGGGAAATCACAACATGTCTTGGAATATTCATATTGTCAGTATTATATCAGATATTATATCAACGTCTCTTATAGCGGCATGTGGTATATCATCAGTATATACTCGTTCAATATACATCCCAAGACACCGCACCCTTATTCTGATATGACCATACACATCAATCATCAAATGTTACATATATTGAAGACGGAAAATACATTTTTTTTTTAAATTACGCATATATAAATTTATCCTGAAAGCCGAGGTGAAGTGGTACATTTTTTTAACAGATGGGTCGTGTCATTAAAAACACAATCCAATTTGGATAAGCACCAGAAGAAACATGTTATCCACGATGAGATAAATGCTGTGATATAAACAAATATAATACTAGAACATAAAAGGTCACTTCTGTAATATATATTACAGGGGTAGAGAAAAAAAGTTTTGTTAACAGCTGATTTTGTGTTGAGACGCCGAACACATGGCAAGGTATAAAGGTGCTGGAATGTTTAAGTTAGTAACTGCTAGCCGTGTGGCTTATTCCTTGCTTGTCAAAGAAAATTGAATCATCACTTTACCAGGGGGCAAAAATTGGAGGTTTTTTTTCCTCATTATGATCCGTGTAGTATTTGACAGGGAGACAAAGCTCAGTAATGCGCCGGGCGGTATGAACCTATTAACCGTGGCTCTATCTCCAGTAAGTTACCATGCCAGAAGGGCGTCTTTGGCAGGAAAGTCGAAGCTACAGCCTGGATGGAAGACCAGCGATATGTATTTATGAGGGGACCAGGAAGGCGACTTTGCCGCCACACTCCTAACCGGTAATGGATGGGCCAAATCTAATTTTATATCCCTACTCATTGCCATTTTGAAAATTGCCAGCAGCCATGCACAGACATATTCTTTACTAAAAGCAAATTCTGCTGCTCTTCTGATATTTGCTCTACTGCCTGTAGATCGCTTAGCCAAGCGTGTGACTAGTTTAAGGCACAGCATGCTACCGCATAAATTATAATTCAAGGCAATAAAATTATTGGTGTTCACATTTAAAGAACAAATTAAATTACCTTTTTTACCCACGCATTAGCTTAAAAAAAATAATACGCAAACCGCTCTGGCTTGTAATTTCCTCTCCTTACTTAATCACTAATGGTAGCGTCACTCCTTTAATTCGATCCGAAAAGCTGCAGAGTACGAATAATACCAAATCATTAAATATACTGTAAGATAGGATTATAATTTGATAGACCTGGTGCCAATTTAATTCCATTATTTTTCTTATACATTTTAGCTTAAATTCGCTTAAATGCAATATGTAGGCCTGAACTTGAGTTGTTCCTATAGCGTTAAAGGTTTTGCTGATTTACTTTTATATTTACATTTGATCATTTTCGATTGTGGACACTTAATAATGGAATACACTTTTCATAGTTTTTGTTTCTCTTTGTAAGTGTTAAACAATCCGCATTGAATAGTTTTCGTTAAGAATTTAAATGGAATAATCTAACTGGGTGACTTGCAAACAAAATATCTGGTTGTAAATTGTACGACAGGACGGTTTTATACGCATTCTTAAAATATCGTCATAGATAGAAACCAATCAAGTTGGCAAAATCTATGCTCTAGAACTCTAAAGTGATCGGTGTTCGCATGCAGATTAACAAAAATTTTAAATTGGATTAGTCAGCAAGTCTGGGGATTGAAATTTACTTTTTCACTATTCTTGACGCAAATTTGATTACCTGCCATTAATATTGATGTTATTGGTCTTGGGATCTTTGCCTAACCTCTCCAAGACTCTTTGTCTTAATTAAAGTGTATTACACGGACTTTAGCTTCTCTTATCGTAAAAATGTGACATGGTTTATTACATTGTGCGAGGTAAGTAGATGTGACGTTTTTCCCTCATTCACTTGGAGTAATGCAATTTATTATATAGTGCATTCCTTGTGTTAATGCATTCCACTTGACACGATTGCATGGTTTCCTTT
Organism: Mopalia muscosa; assembly: GCA_031763545.1. Taxonomy (NCBI): domain Eukaryota; kingdom Metazoa; phylum Mollusca; class Polyplacophora; order Chitonida; family Mopaliidae; genus Mopalia; species Mopalia muscosa. The sequence goes on from JARFOD010134958.1 coordinate 19,509, forward strand.
ACACACCGATTCACAGTAAGTTCGGCTATCCTAGCAATATTCCCAACGTGGCCAATACGTTATCGCAATAGCATATGGGAATTGGATACAGCAACTCGAATAAACCTCCCCCCCCCCCCCCACCCCCTCTCGGCTTCATTCGTTGTTTTAAAGATTAGCAACAGAAGTAACTGAATTTTAAGATAATAAAAAATATAAAAATCAAAATTAAAAAAAAAAACAAACAAACAAATAAACTATGTAACATGCGTCTACTGAGACTTCGCTTGGTAATGAGGATCTATTCTTGGATATTTCGAACGAGGTAGTATATAATATTACAAAAATTCTTCCACACTGGTGAAGAAAGTCCCGTTTGGGGACAAAATGAAAATGAACTTTGTCACTTCTCCGATTCTGAAGGAAACAGAATGAGAACAAGTGAGAAAATAATTAGCAGTTTGAGTTGGTCAAGGCGCAAACCCGCCAAATGCAATCGCCATTCCGAATAGCTTAAAACCGGTTGAATTTTCATGAAGTCTCTGGAAAGCTATGGGTTTTCTGTATAATGACTGTAATTCCCAAGGAGCTTGTAATGGCGCGGGAAGATACGGGGAAGACATAGCCACTAATAGTACCTTCTGTCTTCAAGGTTCCTCTAAATTAGTCACTCAGTAAAGCCAATGAAATATGCATGAGGACAATTATTGGCGGTAGATGTCGGTTTAGACGTAGGAATGTCGTCAGGAAGAGACACTCAGCTGACACAACTTGTAAGGGAACACAGATAATTTGGGTAACTGACCATATAACAACCGTTGACGCTGTCAAAAAATGTGTGTCTAATATGGGTAAACTTTACGCCCCTGAATGCATATCAAGACGATAATGTCCAACAATTTATCGGTAGAGTGTAGCGGTGTGGGCGTCATGTCTTGTAGTCCGTCAACAATTGGGGACCCTAAGGATTTGACTAATAGTAGCACTTTCGTGATGAGCATACGGTGACTGTTTTTTCCACACAATTGTCAATTCGGGCTATTTTTTTTAATATCAAAGACTGACAATAAGATGATTTATAAACGTCTTTGTGTTTCTGTAACATATCATTTATTTTTTTTCTTTCAGATTCTCCAACTGAAGAGGATGCCAAGGAAAAACGTTTTCTTCGTTTTGGGAGGGCATTAAGCGGAGATGGATTTCTGAGGTTTGGCAAGAGTTTCCCATTCCAGGACAAACGGTTCCTCCGATTTGGTCGTGGAGACGTGTCCCTAGAGGAGTTGTTGCGAGCGGCTCTTCACAAAGTCCAGGATATTGAGCGTTCAGAGGGAACACAATTACGCCGTAGACGATCAGCGGACAATCCACCAGACACTAAAGAAACAACAAAAGAGGAGGACAAATCAGATGCACTTGAGGAAGAGTCCATAGAGGCCAGCAATAAAACCGACAACAAGGCAAAACGTTTCATGAGATTCGGTCGAGCTGGTTTGGAAGACAACGCCTCTGAAAATAAAGAAAAAAGATTTATGAGATTCGGAAAACGGTTTATGCGATTCGGTCGTGACAACGAAAAGAGATTTATGAGATTTGGACGGGCGCTTGAAGATGGAGATATTGACGACGAAGGCATTGAAGAAAACAAAAGATTCATGAGGTTTGGACGAGCTGGTGATGATAAACGGTTCATGAGGTTTGGAAGAAATCCTTCAGAGGAAGAAAAACGTTTTATGAGATTTGGACGAGACCCTACGGAAGAACAAAAACGATTCATGCGTTTTGGCAGGGCTCCCGGGGAGGCTGAGAAACGTTTCATGCGATTCGGTAGAAATTTGGACGGTGCTGACAAACGATTCATGCGCTTTGGAAGAGACTCTATGGATGCCGAAAAAAGATTTATGCGATTTGGACGAGACTCAAATGAAGAAAAAAGGTTCATGCGCTTTGGACGTGGTGGGGAAGGAGAAGAATTTACCGAAGAAGGGAAACGCTTCATGAGATTTGGACGCTCCGGATTGGAAGAAGATACACCAGAAAGTAAACGATTCATGCGTTTTGGGAGAAATCCCGAGGATAAGAGGTTTATGCGCTTTGGCCGAGATCCAGAAGACAAACGGTTCATGCGTTTTGGACGGGATAACGAACAATCCGTAGACGAGAATGACAAAGAAAAAAGATTCATGCGTTTTGGGAAACGAAGCGAACAGTGAGTGGTGGTCAGCTATAGCACTACCCAAAACAAGAATGGCAAAAAGAAGTGATCAGTGTTGAGGAAAGATGGAGCATTTTATTATTGTATTTTGATTTGCAAATGTGTAAATAAGTAAGTGTATATTATATAGAACGGACTATTTGTTTTAGTTATAATATAATTTTAATTAGAATATTGAGAATATCGCCTAATGAGTTAAGTATCAAGCGAACTAGTGAGATTATGGAACGGTGAATTTCAAATTTGTACACAAGTGATTCGCCTCTTTGTTATGCAGTCCTCTCCAAACACGCACTCTGTTTTATTATATTGTCTTGCCCTTCTGTTGTCTTCGGTTTGCACAAACAGCCAAACCCATGCTGTGAGAAAATCGGTTGGCTGAACCCCGTGAGCGTCTTTCAAAGATATCTATCCGGAGATGAAATGTGTATGTATCGTCTCCACGTGTTGTGTCCTTAAAAAACGAGATGTAAATGGAAAAATTGCATATGTTATAGGACACACCATTTTCCCCTCGAAAAATACCAAATAAAATCCAATATTTGAAATAAAAAAATATTTTTTGATAAATGCACTGTCGTCATTATCCAATTTACGTCATTATTTTTTTTATTTATCAAAAAGTACCTCGGTATGAATTAGCCAAGATAGTTAGTTAGCTCAGGGAAAACGCATTCATAGTTTACATTTCTTTAACAAAATATACTTAAGTTCTAAAGTTTCTTACATGTTGATTAACTTATAGCAGAAGTTTACCTTACTGCATTTCTATAAGGACATTTGCCACATGTGACAAAATGTGGCCACCTTGCGGTACTGTAAATATCAGGGGAATACAACCCGAACAATGGAATCACAATGTATTAAACAACCTGATCACGCGAGATCTCCATTGAACCAGACAGATGACTGAGAGGAACTGAGGACATTTATTAAGCAAACAAAGTTTGCTGGATATATATTTTTTATTATCTTACAAGACTAATAAATGCTAATAAAAGTCCGGCTCTATGGGACACGGACATCTTTTTATTTGTCAAAGAAAAAAGGTAAATGTCTTTTACTATATAGTCCACAAGATCCCTATTATCCGAGGAAAATATTTCTCCACAAGAATTCAGAGATACGTCTAGTTCACGCTTATCATACAATCATTTTCGGGAATCAGATTGTACATTATTTTGATACCGAGCTACAGTAAAAATTGTATGAAAGACGAGATAAGAGATGACTTGTATAACTCAAATGTACCCGAGTATATTGTTTGTTTGTATATTTGGGGTTATCGCCGTACATACGGTTATTTCACTCATATGGCGGTGTGACCGGCCTATGAGTGACGTAAATCACCCTCGACATCACTGCCAATAAAAAGGCATGACAGGACAGAATGAAGGGGCAAATACACTGACATTACAAACAGATCCGCTTCAGACTGCCCCTTGGCTCTGACAGAACCTGGGCCCGTATTCATAAAGCTACTCAAATATTTCTTAATGTTAAGGAATATTAAGTCAAATTTCAGCCAAGGATTAAAAAAATTAAATGTGAAATAATTAGGATGAGATTTTATTAATTTCACTTATATTCTTTCTTTTGGGATTATACAAAGTTAAGCAAAATGATGTTTATGTATTAAAAATGATGTTAGAAATTCACTAAGTTTTTCTTAACTTTAAGAAATACTTAAGTAGTTTTATGAATACAGGCCAAGGTCAACACGACACTCTCTCACAACCTTCCCCCTCAAGTACAAGATCAGAGGCATCGTGGACATTTCAAGTGGTCACAGAGTACAAGTGCAAATATTCCGTACGAACAGTACATCCACTCGTTTGGAAGACCGATATTTCACATTGGATTGAGTTTAATATGTTAATCACCACAGCCACAGAACGATAGACGACGGGAATCTCCTTTGCGTCGAATCATAAAGAAAGGGATGAGCGCAAAAGAATTATGTTACATAATACTTATTATCTAAGCTACCCAGATCTGGTAATGAAAACAATTCGTCCAACTACAAAAAGGAAATCTTGATTGATGCCTAGTGTCGCACTTAAGGGTACCATTTCATTTAATTTACACGAAAACAAACACAATGATGAGATGACCTTACTAGCAATGCTCTAAATATTAAAATTGATAAAAAACAATTTTACAAACACAAAGATTCATAAGAGCAATAAAGATGAAATATTGTTTGCTGTAAACGAACAATTCTTGTATCTTAAGTTTGCTAGAGGGAAAAGAAACGGTTTATATATACTATGTAAAAGTTTTTTGGCTTAGTTTATTTCATAAAGAAAAACATTTTAAAACATTATGTTTTTAAAATTCTGAAAATGATTTTAAAGGAAACGACTATCAATAGGTATGAGCTTAGTTGATTTGAAAAAATAAAAGGAAACAGCAAGTGACATCAGCGCATGGCAAAACTACGTCAATAAAAACATTTTAGGTCTTTCTTGAATAACGATCATAGTGACATACAATTCTTTAAGTTTGACGGCCAATTCTTCCATGTTATTGTCCCTTTACTGTGTGTAATGAATTATATATATATATATATATATATTCATTTGGATTTCCGTTCCTTGATGGAAAACCAAGAAGAAACCCCTTAAAAACAAAACACCTTAAAGTCTCCTTCGTTACAACTAAATTCTCCCTTTAACACCTTTAACAGGCAAAGTGCAACATGATGGGCGGTATATGTTAGCAGTCCAACGAACACCCGTGGGATCTGCGAAACCTAATTTAGGTAAAAATAATCAAATGTTTCCAAGGCATAGTGTCGGTTAGTCGAAATTTAAAAAACAAAACGAAAAAATAATTTTAAAAGTATTGATTAATTGATAGCTATATTTCGTTTAAGTATACATTTAAACAGTTTTGGTGTTATTGTTAATAATGTCAATCAATCGTACTTGATAAAAGCCGAGTTTTTAGTAAACGATCTATAAGCTTTCAGAAATGATATACTGGGCATATATTTTCAGATTTTGTTTAAGGTCCTACAGTCTGGCTCAATTTCCCTCTTGGGGAATAATTTCAATACAATTACAAAATTTAAGGAAGCTACGAGGCAAGTTCACCAGCATCTTACAACAATGTGTTCTTCGTGACATCCAGCCGTCTGGGATAAATAATCACTCCGGTTTTTTCAGCCCTCGGTTGAAGTCAAGCAAAGAGGCGTAATGACTGACAGTTGGTCGAATATAAAACGATTAAGTTCGTTCATTGCTCGGAGACAGTTACGCTGCTCAGAATATGTTTTCAACACTGTTGGCGCCATTATAGCCAACGGTATTTGTTGGCGACACCTAGCAACAACAACTACTTCCGCTAATTGATTTGTCAAAATACATTAACTCCAACACGAAAGAGTCCAACCGACGCATGCGGTTTATGAGGTCAGTTGGCCTCTTATCGGACCTTCTCTATCATACTTCCGCCATAATCTATTTGGGAGACGCTGGAAGCGGTGGAATTACTCAAAAGCTTTCAGAATCAAAAAAATCTCACGAGGGAACTAATTTAACGTTGGCCGAGATCTTTTTCCATATAATAAAAGTAGGTCACACTTTTGTATTTCGGAATAGTTATTAACTTAGCACAGTGGATATTTTAATTCATTTTCTGGCGCATATAATTAAGCAGTTATACTTGTGATATTTTTTCTCCAAATAATTCGTGGTAAGTTAAAAAATGCTAGGCCTCAACATTCACACTAAAATCGACTGAAATGAATTATAAAGAAAAACACGGCTCAATAGTCAATAGCATGTAAACGGTTTTGTGTACAGCTGAGGTATTTTGTGGATAGTGCACAACAGGCCACCACGAGAACTTGTTGATTTTTACGTGGTTTCGGGGTGTAAAAATAGCAATTCAATAAGAAAACTTTTTTATTTTCGTGTAACCTTATAAAAAGATAACTGAAAACTTCTTTATCGGAATATTTAAATTCTGGTGGTTCAAAAAGCCATTGGACCTAGCTAGTTATCTGGAATATATAGCGCCTGAAACACTGGGGATTTTAGTGACAGAGACGAAACAATTGCCTCTGCCTGGAAAGATCAAGAAAGTAATACCAAGAAACTGACCCAGCCCAGGAAACAATTTTGAACAAGATGGAACAATGTTATTATTGGAAGACAGGAATTGGAGTGGCAAAACCATAGCTATTTACTAAAATTTCTTATGTGTTTTAAAGAAATGATTTGTTTGCTTCCCTTTGGGATCAACTCTCCGAGAGAGATTGATTATTTTCCAAAGTGATTTTGGGGATTTTTCTCCAATGGCATTAGTTTTCAGCGTGTACACTGATCCCTCGTGTAGTAATTACTTTAAATGTCTGATACAAGATTTATTTATCGAAATTAATTAACTCGGTTTAATTGGTAGTGGCTTAAGCAACTGTAAAGAAAGTTACTCCATTTGTTACCTGACGTGGCGTAAAATGTCCCCAGTGACAATTCCTGAAAAAAATAACCCCTGCCGTGATTTACTGGTCTAGTTGTCACCTCGCAACATAAAGAATTGAGTGAGAATTTCCACATTAGTAAACCCAAGCAAACGCGTTTGAGTGGACGATTCATCTTATTTTAACAATTACCTTGCATTGACAAGCGTTAAAGATATCAATTTTTAGCTTGTTTAAGGTGAGTATGACATTTCTGAAGAAGTTGGAAGACGACAAATGTAACAGGTAAGATTACAGTGTTGTACAAGTCATAGAACGTTAAATCTGAAGATGGTGATACATGAAAGTGAGGCGAAAAGGGAACAAATTAAACATTGGGAATAGTAAATAACAGTGTAGGTTTAATGGTGTCCTAAATGGTGGGGAAGTTATGGACTGGTATCGGGGCAGTAATTTAGGACGGAGAAAAAAATCAATAACCAAATCCAATAGGTTTGATCTTCTAAGATAGCATGAGATGGAAAGTACACATGGGATTGACATTTTATAGAGCCTTCAACCCGGCTTGTGTGCTGATAGAATTTTCTTTGATTAAACATAAAATCAAATTCCATCACGTAAATCAGCTCACCTTATATTAAGACCAAATGTATGTTTGCGGTACCAAGGGGGTGTCATATTAGAGAGTTGGTAGAAGGAAGACGACTCTTGTACCACATGCAATCAACAATGAAGGTTCCGGTAACTGTTCAATGTGGTGTTTTTTGAATAACTTTTCGTAACATTCAATACTTATCGCAACCGAGTAACAACTACAAACTTTTTTAAAAAGCTGAAATTAATTTATGTTATATATTCGATTTATATTGATGAATATAAAATATAAATACCCTTTGAACATGTGCCCGCACCCAGGCAATGTTTTTGGGGAGGCATTCTTTCATATAAACAAACTTTTGTCGAACAAACAATCTCAGATAGTTTTTTTTTTTTTACAAATCATTAGCATAGATTATGCGGGATGTTCTTATTTAATCGATACACAGAGAATGGAACACTTGTCTTATACAGAGAATTGAAATGTCGACTTCAGAAACAAATGGGATCATAATTATGTCAGACCTTATTAGACACGAACTTTACAAAAATAACTGACCAAGCATCCTTCCCTCCCATTACCGCCGCCCGTCCAACATACATAACCGTTCGGTTGCATGGTTGATATAATAAGGTTCAGTTCGGTGCGAGAGAACACCTTTCCATTAATATAAATTATAACATAACTATTATTCCAGTTTCCATTGTGCATTATTGATTATTTTTATGTTAAAAGAAAAAGAACATTTCGATAACTTTGACAAGAGAGTGAATGACATAGGACAGGCTTTTAAATTTTCCCCATATCCTGGGGAGAGGGTGTGTGAGTAGGGGGGGGGGTGGCTAGAAATGCTACTGTC
>JARFOD010134959.1:0-13518 GCA_031763545.1 Mopalia muscosa
ACAAGAAACGATATATTTTTAAAATTGAACACTTTGTTTTTGACTTTTCCCCTTTGAGTATATAAACGAATCGAGTTTATCGAGCTCAGACCTTATATGATAATTCAATATAACACTGTAAATTGTGCCATCATGCCATATTACACAGCGTTTATATTCGCACAGGTTTCAATCTGTTTGGTGGGATTTCCCCTTATTCTGATCGTGATTGTCCCAGATTGTTATCATTAAGTCTGGTGAATTTATCTAACACTTAAAGTATTTGTAATGGACTTGGGTCACAATTCGCGATTTTGCAGGCTTGTGTTTAATCGGCTTATTTATTTTTCTGTCATGCAATTAACACTTTTTGGGAGAACAACCGGCCTTTGACACAAAGCATGAAAGTCGGTAGCTTGGGGGGATTACTTTTAGAAGTTGGAAGGCCCGACTTGTTTTTAGCAAAAAATTTTCTCCTTTTCTCCTGCTACTTTGTGGCATGATTGACCATGTATATATTGCCATTGTTTGTTTCCATTGACTGCTATTGCGGTGTCTTTAATTCCCTTGGTTAATACGAGTTCATGTGCCTAGAACACCTGCCAAGAGCACAACCAACCCTGTGTCTTCGTGTTCTTACTCTGAATGTCATCCATTCTCCGTTCTAATATTTTTCTGCTTGTTTGCCCTCACTGATATTCGTTTTTACGGTATTTGCTACCGTCAAGGAAATCATTAGCGTATGATATAACTATGAGGAATCTTAAGGAATGTTTTTGTGGATGGAACTATTTTATTCTCAAAACCTCTCACAGAACAATGTTGGCATATCGGTATTACCATTTCATAAAATCGGCAATACATGATATCACAACAATTCGTTTTTCCCAATTTCTATAGCAAAAAACAGAATCAACAAAACTAAGACTGGCTTCAACGTGGAATTGTTGACTTTTAATATTTTTTTCATGGCAATTCAGTAAAGTGTTATCGATAAAGCGAGCTGCTATAGATTGCAGCGAAATAAACCGAGAATATCCCTGTTCGCCATAGAGCAACTGTTTAGTATAACAGCAAAACATGTCGTCCGCAATAACTCTGAATTGGTTCTTCAAAATTCATTTAAATCGAAAAGAAACAAAAACCATTGATCGCTTTTGCAGCGCAGTAATAACAAAAACGTGAATCATCCGTGAATAATAATGAAGTCGATGATAAGAGAAAAACGTATCGTTCCAAGCACGAGGTGCATTTATACTGTCATAGTGATAAATTAGTGATGGGCAAGGGAAATTACACATATATATGTATATGGTACTAACTTAAATGTCACAACAATGCAAAATCTGTTGACTCATTATTGATATAGTGATACATAAACCTGTCCCATTCTCGAAGGTGACTTGTGCGAATTTAAAAATTCCAAAATGCCTAAATTTGTAGACATTACAATTGCACGCATTGTCAAAGATGTGAAATCTCATAAAACTTATGAAGTGAGTTTTGCCTGTTCTTAAAACGCATGTTTGGGTACATGGACTTGCCTGAGTGGACTCGTCCGACCAGTGGTGTGGAGCACGAATGACAACACAAATATATCCCTAATTTAAATGTAACCGTATATCCCGAGTGTTATGAATTTTATCTGGAATATCTTGCAGTGTTTTCGAGTATCAATTATGTACTTGAAGTTTAATCTATTTGGTTATCATTTTCTTACTTATTTTGGTGCACAAAATCACTATATATAAGCCTATGACTCTAGTGCTACTCTTGTGCACAAATACTGATTTGTAAATAATGGTTTACATTGGTAATGTTCAACCAATGGGCATATTCGCATTTGTCTGAGGAGTCTTAGTTTGCGTCAGGTCAGGAGTAATACTCCCGAAACATTTCTCCTGAACGGATGGACGCTTCAGCTTCTATTCAACAAAATATATACTTGAAGAGTGTGCATGATCCATAAAAATCCTAATCTAAACCGTTACTAGAAGTTCGTGATTGATTGGAATGCGTTAAACCTCGTTTTGGTATTTGGCAATTGACAATATTGAACAAGGCGATTAGACGGAGATCGTTGTGAGCGCCCGTGGGACAATCAACATGAGTACCGGAAGATCACATTGTCAACAGAGGACTTGCGCGGTGTGTGGTGATATCTGTGGACCTGGTATTTAGAAAGACTCACAATTAATTAATACCAAATTACTATTTCCATTTTTATAAATGCTCTATGTAAATCCAATCTGTCTTAAAACTCAATAATCTGTGTAGGATAATCAAACGGATTGGATTGATTTTGAGCCACTTTATCTACCGAGGAGTAAGGAATAGGATATTGAGTAATGACTTGATAAAAGATTGACAAAGCAAATCAAAAATATATATGATTGAATATTTATTTTTTTTACGCCATGCTCAAGGGTATTTTACTTATGTGACTGTGGTGTATTTCAACAATAATTGACACTAGCACAACCAAGATGTGAAGCATTTATATAATGCTGCATAATTCATGTTCCTCCAGGGCTAATAAAGGCAGTAGTGTTACTCTTCAAACTAACTACCCTTAGCAAGAGGGCCCTTTACTGTATGAGATAACGGTTTGATCAACAAGATCTCGTTTTCACACATAAAAGGGTAACTGCTTGTGCAGTACTCTTCTATTTTTTACTTGGCAAGATTATCTGTGCTGTTGATATACCATACTTTGAGGTCAGTGAATGTGTATTTTTATTTTCGAGTGGCAGAGCCGGAGGGCGGGGGGGGGGGGGGGGATCTAAAGTCATATTTCAGGGAAAAAATATGAAGTGGTCCATCCGGAAATATATGCAGTGTTTGCTTGCTTAAAAAAAACTCACCACATTGAGTGACGCTAAATTTACTTCTACTAGAGATCACGTTTCTCAATCAATCATTGAAACATCTTCCGGAAGCTTTGAAATCAACTCTAACTGACAACAACAAAGACTGCCATCCTCGAAAGATCGTGTTATCCACATCTAACATCTTGCAAACATTACATTACATTTTTCTGGCGGGTGTTTTTAATTAATTTTTCTATCCCGTGTGGTTCTCTAGAAATCAGATTTTGATGGTATCACTGAAGTCATTGAGTGTATTGTGATGTGATGTAACATTCAATGAAGTTTCTATTGACGGGATGGTAATTGATGAGTGCTAGGTTTCTGAGCGCCTCACTACTGACTGTAAACGTATCCTGTCAGTCAGTGTCAACCAGATGTCATTAATTGATTCACTACAATATTATCCCCGATCCACTTATTATTCTTATATTTTGTTTATTATGCTGAGTGTTTCTTTTCCCATATTCAGTCACTTGATGTCGCTTTCTAACACTGTATAAAAAATTTCACCTCGACCAAACTACTACTGAGGGCATATTCTCTTAGATATACATCTTTATCAATACCGTCATTAGCGGATCTCCCTTTCGGCATGCTAAGTTCTGATATTACAAGTCTATCGCCATTTGGTCTAAGGACTTTATTGAGGATAGTTTGGCAGGACATTGGAATGGGTTAGCCTCAAAAGGCCGTGCACTAGCGTTGTGTTCTATTTCGTTCTTAAGATACCTTGATACAGCTTCCGGAAATTCATTATCCCTTTAATGGTTTTTAACACTCTTATTTCCTTTTGTTTGAGACTCATTTAACACTGTGTCACAATAATCAATAAAAAACCAAACTCTAATAAGTCACAAATGTCTCGATCGTGATAATCAACAAGCATCGACCTCCAGAAAGTAATATTTAACTGAGTTTGTAAAGGAATGCGACACAATTCAAAATTATTATTTTTTTTTGAAGCCAAAATCGTGTCATGAATCTGTATAACGTTATTAAACTCAGATGGTTTCCTGATGTTTCTTCAGATGAGGCACTATCAGAAAAGACTAAATTATCTGCCTCTTTAGCGACAAACTCATATAACAAATTGTTCACTGTATTTTGATCTCTTTGAATTGGACACTTTTCATTGGGCAATTTATTGAGTTCAGATGGTTTCTTAAAACTCATATTATTATCCACAAATTTGTGCCCTAAATATTGTAGGACAAAAATGTCTGCAGTCGGATCTAAAACAAAGTCACCTATTAGTCATCTACTGGTGGATTCTTTATTGGGGCATGATGGATCACACTCAGGGTGGGATCGTTTGACTTTCTCCTTCTGCCAACATGTTGCACAGATATGAATAACTTGTTTAGGCTTTCCCCTAACTTGAGAGATATGTGGAGTAGTTATACGACATTTGTTTCTCTGCTACAGAGAACAAAACCACATCTCCCTGGCATCGAAGGGTTCACTTCTACAAGGCCTGTTTACAAACCTCGCTAGAATGGCGGTTTCGAGTATACTAGGATTTTCCTCCCATGACTTTAACCCCAGCTCTATTTTTCTCAGCCATGATGCGTACCAATCCAGGATTGCATGTCATTCATATACGGTCTCATAATAAACGATTTTCTAGAGAAATTCAGTCCTTCCATGACGTTCAATGTAATGTTGCCCAATATAATTTCACGTTCACCAGCGATAAGTTAAGTCCTTTAACTCTACATTTTTTCCAACAAATTCGTATTTCAGAGCGGCATGAGCCCATATTTGAGCAAATTTAACTCTATCAGCAGATTTAGTGTCTATTCCAGAACGTTTTTCTTTCTTATTTTTTGTTTTTGTTTTTATGGCCGTCGTAATCTGAATCACTTGTCATTTCATCACTACTTGAACTATCCAAAAAAGTTTAATTTTTAATTCTTTTCTTAATATTGAGTTTACTCGCTGTAGTATTGTAATCACACGCATCAAAATCATCATCCGAACTTAATTCTAAATCGTGTACTATACGCAGCGATTTCATTTTCTGGCGAACTTTATTGTTTAACTCCGGTAACTTTCTCAACATGTTAAGGTCAATATCTTGTGCTCTGATGGTCTCAGAGGAGCTCATTTTAATTGTCTCCTTCCCATTATCACCTTGAGTCTTACTATATACAGTACCTTTTTGTTGTAATTGTTCTATCTCCTTTGTTGCCTTTTTTATTTTGGCTTTCAATATTCCTTTCTCTCGCTGTTTTTCTTTTCCTTCAATTCATGATGTTTGACACTTTCTAACACAGCTAATTTCTGACACAATTCTTCAATTGCTTTGTCTGGTTCAGGAACAAGATCCCCTGGTTATAATTCTGGTTTCATAATGGATTTTGCTCTTGCACCGCCGGATTCATCCTTAATAATCTACTCATTAGACTCGTCTTTGCTACTAGCCGTAACCTGGTTGGAAGCCATTCCAGTACGATTCGAGTTTTTCTTGCACTTTGTTCTGCTGGAGAGTCTTAATTTTTCACTCATTTAAGCCGCAAAAATGTAACACCTCAATTCCAGATTTAAAAAACATCACACAGAAGATGTATATCAACAGTACATGAAATTAATGCATCAAGTATTCAAAATTTCTTAAATGCGAAAAATCAACAACAAATTTTCAAAGTTGTAATTCGCCTGACAACCTCTACGTAGTCATCTCATAATGAGCTCTAGCATGCAGGGAACAAAATGTTAAAGGCTCAACGTAGAGTGAGCGTGGGGTCAGCTCACTCGAGTTTAACACCTAAACACTCCCACAAGCCAAAATCCATGCCAAGTTCATAAGAACATAACCATTTTTGACTAATACGAATCAGCTTTACCATGCGCACATACAAATAACTCGAATTCATACAAACAATTATATTTGAACATTGTACGTGATGCTGAGTCAATAAGCCATAATTGATATGCTGTAAATAGGTACAATCTGTTCTCACATGTTTCCATGGTCGTTTGTTTTATACTTACACTTAATCTTTCCTTTTTCAGATGAAATAGTTTGTTTGATATTGCAAGCTGTTTCCACACATGTGCTTAATACTATGTAATATGGATTGGGAATGGGGTAAAGTATTGCAGGTAAAGTAAATGCTGCTAGATACCTTAAGCCCCTAAAGCTATCATGGGATATCTGGAGTGATAAAAAAGTTAACAAGGATACCCTTTTGTTGAAACACACCTTACTCAAATTGTCGTATCGATTTATGAAAATCGACTAAGGTGTACAAAATAATAGTCAACATGTCATGCAGGGCAAAATTTTATATTTGTCGATTGTGCCTCTTTCAACAGAAATCGCTGCAAGAATAAGTGTAATGCATTGATAATTTTATGAAATGATTTTACCGATATGACAACATTCATGTGTTGAGTTCCAAGCTCCAATAGCAGCATAATCATAAGAAGAACTTTCATGTACATTTACCAGGAAAAAGTCATATCGCATGTAAAATGAATAACAATTGGATCAATTTGATATAACCCTCAAGCTACCTGCTTTCAAGAAAAAGAATGCACTGGGAGATGGAATGTGGGAAAACAGAAGCTGCACCAGAAGCATTTCACGTGGTTTTTCGTATTTTTCGTATTTGACTCGTTTGATCGCATTTAATTCTTTCACCCATCTACATTACCAATACTTGCTACCCGTCTCTACCCATCTTACCCCATATTATATTTAAGACGGATTAACAAATCACCGTTATAAGTATTCGATATGAGTTTAATATCGAATTAATATATATATATACAACTTTAAACAAACTTTTCTGCAGCGTCATCGTAAATGGCTTTCGGCTATCAATATACAGTCATCCGAGCATCGAAAGCGTTCAATTAGATTGGTTGTCGCTCAATTGCCAATGTTAATGTTGTAATGATGTATGCGTTATTTCTGATCAACTAGATATCGTCTGTGTCATTTTTCATCGAAATGGCCAATGAGAGACCAAGTGGTGTGAGTTAATCGCAAGATCGGGAAATTGATTAGCATAATGTTCTAAGTAGCATTTAATATCAATTAATATCATTTTGGTCTTTGTGGCATTAGTCATTATGTAATTGTGGAATGAATTGGATATGGTAATATGTGACTCAAAAAAAATCATTTTTCAAAAAGAAACACTACGATGAAATATAGATTTTGTCCTACTTATTTAGTTAATTATCACTCTTAAATATCGTGGTATTTAACGCTACGCAAATGGTTATTCGACTCCATGCCAACAACACGTCTTTCTCACTGAGATGACATTACTTGCATCCACAACCATGATAAGTTATGCCACACGTATTAAACTAACTGTGCTTAATGTTGCATTCTACCACATATACTGTGACAAATGGTTTATTCTTCCACATATACTGTGACAAATGGTGTATTCTATCACACATACTGTGCCAAATGTTATTTCCTACCAATGTAACTTGGTGAAATTATGCGCTCTAGCATTGATACGTTTTGTTTTATGTGTTTTATGCTCGACCAAATGCTGTGTTCTTACCTGAAAAAGGATTAAACATTTTTTGCAGACGAATTGTATGGGCAAAATAGTGTGTACTTTATCTGACAAGTGACAAAATGTTGTTTTCTTTCTCAGCTTATAACCGCAATGTTGTGTCCTGTAGCAGATAATGAGCGAACTGGTGTGTTCTCTTTCTTATATTGGGCTAAATGTTTCGTAATACTTTAATACACTGAGCAAAATGGCGTGCTTCTTCATTGATAACATGTATAGTGTTCTGTGGTGTATCATTGGTAGTTAATGGCTTAATGTGTTCCTTTCTTGATTCTGGTCAAATACATGTCCTCTATGATTGATACTCGGTCATATACAAGAGCTGTGTGCTTTGTCGCTGATAAATGTCCAAATGCTTCATTAAGTCCCTTGTATTAGTCAACTGGTGTGTTCTACAATCCAAGGAAAAAGGTTATCTAGCAAGGCAGTCCCAAATTTTAAAATACGTTGTTTTTTTTTAAAGTTTATTGTCAAACTTCTTTCTGGGAATAAACACATTTTGTCTTTTTTAAAGTGTCTTGGTAAACTTCGTTATGGGAATTTATGCCATTTAGAAGAAAAAGATTGTTTGGATAATTCAAATAGGGAGGTTTTTCTTAACATTGATCTACCACCATCTGCAATCAAATAGAAACCACGCAGGCTCAAACATCCACTTCTCTCAGCTGAGTGAAACTGGTCAGCTTCTTTTATAGTGTACAAAGCAATTTGTTCGTTCGTCAACCCATATCTTCTTTAACCATCTATTTCCTACACGTTTCATAATAGGCCACCTCTCGGATTTTAATTGGCTCATGATATGTGATCATTACTTACTGTGGTTTCTTTAACGCTTACCAGTATCGTTAATGATGTTCCAAATGCCAACACATTTAATATCGATTACACGCAATGTTAAAGCGGATGTTATGATTAGAATTGTAGGTAACAATGGATGTGGCGTCTGGTTCTGTTCACAAGATGTACTTTAAACTACAACCAGACATGCCTGATTGGATTTGACTCAATGCATGGGTCGATATCTGTAATGTGAAGTATATCAATTTAGCTGATTCAATTCTTACATAGTATAAGGTTGTTAATTCCGCTCTGAAATCGACGTTTGTAAGGTATATACAAATCCAGAAAATCTATTTTACTTGTAGAGACACAAAACATTTTTCAAGCCTCCACTTGAATTCGAACTCCAGTAAATACACATCAAAACTGATAAGCATTAATAACGTATTGTTCACAGAGTGAACAAGTCAATATACTAAATCCTTTTCTAAAACAGCAAGTTGCAAGTTATTCGATTCTAGTATTGAACTAATTTTAAATGTCATCAATACAAAATAAAAACTGTTTAAACAGCAAGCATATTTAAAAAAAAATCTCAATTGAATGATTTCAATGGAAAACTATAAAGATAATACCCAGTAAAAGCAGCTAATGCTTGATATGGATCTCTCATTATAACTCAAGGTTGACTATCCAATTAGTGTTGACCACACAGTGAGTAGCTGAGCCGATATCAGTACATCTATTTAGTATAGTCAGGTTCATGTATCATACAAAACTACTGGGCGACATTCATTTAATACTGGTACTGCACATCAAGATATGACAAACTAAATACAGCGGAAAGCCTATTCTGTCGTGATAATCACTTTAATTAAACCATTTTAGATAGACTATCGATTGGTTGTATATTAAGACATGGCGTCAGTATCACGTGATTATTATGTTTACCTTAATCCCAGATATACAGATACCATCACGCACAGCACATCCTGTTGGTACTCTGGGATCTCCCGTTTCTCACGTAGCTAATCTCAGGAGAACCTATAACTTGCTTCGAAATAGTCTCTCGATAGGTTTACAATTAATCACGACAACTCATTCATATTTGGATATTTAACTGAGATGAAGACAGACTAAAACAGCCTTGATATACATGTAACACGTTATTTTATAGATATACAACTTATGGATTTATTGAGCACGGTTTTCAAGTCTATAACTACTATACTTGAATGTTGTAAAAAGCATCCATACCGGCACAGGCATGTAGTGAAATTATAATCGTTGAATCAACTCATGTTCTAGATAAACTCTCAAAGACAATTTTCCATACACACATATAACTGCTCTACAGGTGTTTAAATGAAATTAATTTGGTTGATAAGAATTACTTACAAAGAGTGGGGTTGTCGTTTTTTAAAATAAATACATTAAATAAAGACTTTTATAACACATCTAGAATCAAACGTTAAAGATAAAAAGCCATGATGATTATACCTGTGTCTAACAAGATAGTATGATAGAGCGGGTAACAATGGATAGGAGGAGGCTTGGCAAACCAGCAACATATTTTTTTAGAATATTATATTCGTAGGGGATGTAGAAGTCCATGTCTCTCTTCAATTCCATGTTTTGATTTGCTTTCTTGTTCTCCGATTAGGCAAATTTACGTCACTACTTTTTATTGTCCTAAAACCTGACCACGGTTCATTTTATTTGGTGAGGAACAAAAATATTTGAATATAGTGAAGATTGAAACATTATTTCTGAATAGAATTCAAATGGACAACAAAAGATTACATTTTAGTAATTAGTTTGTCAATGGTCAAAAGGTGTGCTTTCGTGAATCGGAGAGTGACAATTTCGTGTGTTGGATTTGAAATTCTTCATACAGAAGTAGCCCCAGGTTTCAGGATGGGGCTCACAAGTGGCTTTCATATGACTTTAGATGTTTGCCCCCGTGTCCCAAAACTCTCTAGGTAGCCCTGCTCTCGAGAATCGCATGTAATTGCCGTATGCATCTGTGTTGAGCCAAACAGTCAAAAGAGCCAAAGAGTGAGCTGATTTCGTTAGATGTTATAAAGAGATTACCATTTGATATGAGGTGGAAGACACATTCAGCAGGTTTACCTCATCCATTACTAAACAAACATTCACCCTCAATTTTCTTTCTGATTCTAGCTAGAATTGTGCAAATATGGTTTTACTGGCATCAACTTGGAATAACGAACTTGTTACCCGAATGATTATTTAGGAAGGCCTGTTTTAGGCCATGACATCCAGCAAGAAAATCCCTAAGTTTAATACACCTACCAGGTACAATGTATGATTTGCGCCATGTAAGCGGTCGCTGGAACGGAATGCAGGCTAATCGTATTACTAAACTTTTTAAAAAAAACCATTGTCGGTCGGTTTGTGAAAGTGTTCTCAGGTTGATTTTGTGGAAGTAGTTTTTATAATGTTTAAACGAAATGAGCAGAGAAAAAAACAAACGATTCAGTGGGCCTACGTTGGTAGATTTATCTGCCGACATTGGGCATTTGAACCAGGGAACGATATCTTGATTCATAACAAAAGTAATGCTTTAATGGTGTTAAAGAATTTAATTCTGGCATTACGGGTGATGAAAAAATAATATATGCTTTGCCGCTCATACAGTGTTGAGGGTCTTTTGTTTAAAGGCACGTTACTGAAACGGAAAGTTTAATGGTGTGAGAACGTGTATCACGATTTTATGAAATGATTATTCTGATATGTCAACATTGAGCTGTTATCCTTTGAGGGTTAACAATTCCCCCCTTAAAATTATTGAAATGGCTATCAGCTGCAAATGGATTCGTGAGATGAACAATATACAACCAAAGTTTTGTCGAACAGGGAAGGTGAATAATACAGGGAGAGATTGGATAGGATTTGTAGCAAGAATGTGAAGACTCAAATCTGGTTGTTTTTACTGAACAGACGAGTTGAATACATTCAGTGATTTTATATTTCGATACACCTAGAATCATGGTGCACTTGTTGTGTTATTTTGATACAAGTTAGTAAATTTGCATCTTCCGTTTCTGATTAAATATTATTTTATAACATGTTTGATCGTGAGAGAAAAAAAAGATAAAAGTTATTTATTAGTTAATATAAAAAATAAATTGACAAATAAAAAAAATTACAAAAGCTGCTGAGTCACAATATATTATTTTATACAATCCTGTTATTCGATAGCAGTCATTTACGAACCATATATTATTTAACGCAAGCTTAATGTTTTTCTAGATATCTGTGTCGAATTTAATAATCTGCAAAACCATTTATGTGTTAAAGGTGAAATGGCGAAATATGTGGTATATGAAACACACCATTGCAATTATATCAGGGTTTATTACAATAACTTAATCAAAATGCATTCAATTTGCGCTATTAGATGTTGCAATTTAACGCTGGCGTTAGTTAAATATATTCTGATGTTTCAATATACTATTCACACATACACAATATGGAACGCTCAGCGAGTCCAATCGATATTCGACTGTCAAACAAATACTTAACCTAGGGCTGAACTCCATCTTGCTTCAACTCCATAAAAACACTATATCAGTTTTTGAAACTCATTGTCATCATGGGAGTATCATCAATTCAGTAATAAAAAAATCGATTTAAGTCGTGGACATCTTGTATGCTGAAAATTGATTGCCAAATAGCAATGTACAAAAAATCCCGGTAAGGGCATAGCTGAAACTGAGCTATGGTAGTTGTACAACATTAAAAAGCATGAAACAAAAGATAAAAGTAAAACACAAAAAGTCAAGAGGCTGGTGTGTAGTATATGCTTATCTTGGGTGCGTTTTGCCTGCTTTTTATTGATGCTCCTTTAATTAAATATAATACCTTGTTATTCAGACTACAGATAGTGAGGATACATACACATACTAAATTTGTATGGTTAGTATCCCTGACATCGTGACATGGTTTAACTCTACATTGAATTAACCAAATTATGTATGCAAACCCTTTTGAGTAAATTTCCAGCGATTATACGTTTCCGGTTCTGATCACTAGATGCGTTTTTTTAAATGTTGTCTTATTAACAAACTCATATTTTATGGTATATTGCATTCGTGTTGAGCGATGGATAATACCCTATGTATCAAGTTGGGACATTCATTAATATTGTATGATCTACTATAATAAAATTCTAATCGATGCAATTTTCTGTGCTATTTTACAATAACGAAAAAGACAGCAAACAGTCATTTTTAGTGCTACATATGTCCTATTTATGGATTTCATAAGGGTTTATATACAACCAATCATGTTAATGACGGTGAAGTCAACATACAGACAATTTAAACGTGTTGCCGTTTTGTTTCATTGCACAACACATTTTAAAATTTTTGGGCAAACAACATAACTCCCAGCATGGTTAAGGTGCGTGATTCGTTTAAAGAGAAAAATACTGTAACCCCTTGATACTGTTATTTCATATAACAAACTAAAAATGCTTGATGCGATGTAAAAATTCAAAGTAATAAAGTTATAAATAAAAAGAGAATCAAAATAATGATCCTCGTTTTTTTTCATTTTTTTTGTTTTTGTTTATATTTTTGCAATATTATCCTTTTAAATTTTAACCCCTATGAAGAATTCGATTTGTGATTGCTAGTTTATCTTAAATGTTTGTAATCCCATTGGTTCCATTGGGTAGAGACCTAGGTTTAATGGTACACGGGTTGAACAGATTATTTCCGGTCTATGATATTAAATACAATTTACGTTACTCCTAAAGTGTCAAATTACAAAATTAGTTCAGTGCAATAGAGTTATCCGCATCATTTAATATAGGAAGCCAGATATTTGTGGGGTTTCTGTCTATTGATGAATTAGTATTAGGAAACAATGTCACCGTTTACGCCTATATAATTAGACCAGTTACAGGAAACGGTCTTTTAAAATCGATTCGAATTGGAATTTTCGTTCCTGGTCCTACAGACATGTAATGTCAATGAGTTTACTCGCTAGCGTCTCTAAGGTAATTATTTCAATAATTCACTCAACCAAATATTTATTGTTAAAAAGACTTCACTGTGTAATATCGTGTATACGATAATCCTATTATTTCACCTGGTGCAATTGTATGGGCTAAGCTTGACTGTGCCGGATTAATGACTTCCGTTCAAATTTACAAAAAATGTGTCTGACAGTGGAAGTATAGGACCGAGTCAAGCAATTTGACTCTGGGAATTGCTGGGTGGTTTTGAAATGGTTTTCTATCCATTTTTCATCGTGTTTTGGTCAGGTAATACAACAATCTGTTGTAACATTATAGAAATAAACCTTCTTATAAG
>JARFOD010134970.1:0-13518 GCA_031763545.1 Mopalia muscosa
CACAAACAGATCGGCTTCCTGTTCCCCTTTAGCTCTGAGAACACCAGGGCAACATGAAGCTCCCTCCAACTGCCCGCCAGTATATATTTTCAAAACAATTAATGATTTAAATGTTATGGTTTTCATAAGGTAAACATAGTGTAGCGTACACCAGCATTATAGAAGTGAAATATTGTTTGAGTGAAAGTACAGCTAAAAACACCAATCAATCAATCAATTTTTCACAAATGCTACAAAAAGTAAAACATAAGTTAAGTCGTAAGAATTTAACCATATCAAGATTAACAATTAGTATACTCACCGCCTATATAAGACAAGAATGAGAATTCCTACAAGACAGAGAAATAAAACCCCTCCCGCAGCAATCCCAGCGTAGGCCCCAGAGGACAGGCTACTCCAATCAGGGCCTGTATGACTCTCCGCCGAGGAACCAATCTCTGTCAAGTACAAAATTAATTATTCAATTATTTTTTTAAAAATTTTTTTTGTTTTGTAAATTACCATCTGTTACAATTATTTCATTCACAGTGTTGTGCATTTCTACTAGTAAAATCTATGAACAAAACCACTGATAGGGAAAAACCATCAAAATGAGACATTTTGCTTGCATAGGCTTTAGAGAACTTTGTTAAAAGGTATTTTACATATATGAAGACATATTGTCTATTTCACACTGTTCCTTGCTTAAATACAATGGAAAACTGTATGCAAAACTTGTAAAGAGCAAGATGAGTGAGATTTGATTTCCACTTCTTTAGTTAAAATCAATAATAACGGAGTATTTTTTCTGGGGAATCAAAATTTTACATTAAAAATATATAATAATGACGGTTAAAATGTTTAAAATATTTTCATAGGACATTTTTACAATTATGTCTTGCAGGCAATATCATGTCCTGCTAATGTAAATAATTTTGTACCCAAGATTGTAAATATTTTAAAATCTAATTTCATTTCTGTGATTGTGTGACTCGTTTTAATTAATCTATCTTAGTTGGGGTTTTTTTTTCCTTCCCTTTAACAAATCCATCTGTTTGACAACGATTAATAGAAAAACCTAACTGAGAAAAACTGAATTTTTACCAACTCAAAGTTTTATTCAATCTGCGATACAGTATAGAGGGATTTGATACTCCAATACTCCAGGGATTGTGATTGTCTTCGCACAAAATGCCAGCCTCTGTGAGATTTGGTTACACTCACACAAAAAGACACCAACATGTTTCGGTTTTACATTTTGCAAATATTTGGTTTGTATATTTCTGTTCCGTTCCGATCAAATCTGTTCATGATTACAGAAACAACCTAAATGGCAGCTCCACAGTTTGTTTGAGTTGGGAAGTAACTGGTTATGTGAGCATAAAGGCTATGTACTCACACAACGATCATATTTTGGGGTATTTCATGCATAACGTGTTGGTTGCAAAATTGAATTAAAATAAAATGTGAGACAGTTTGTGAAAGTAAAGGTTATAACTTTAAGGCCGTTTTTGTTTAATTATCATTTCAGTATGTTTTGTGCATAAAAAGCAAAATATTTACTTCTTTTAGCCACTCTGATAATACATGTTTCTTTGGACTGTGGGCCGAGGCATATTCCAGTAGAGGGAGTGACCTTCTTAAATGTTCGGTCTCAGCCTAACCAAGTAACACATTTACAGACAAGCGGATTTGAAGAGTAGCGGTGTTACCAATCCTTGTATTACTGTACCCGAGATTCAATTTTGGGGGTAACACATCAGACTCTAAACATAGCTTTGAACATTCCAACTTTTAACAATCCCTTGATCTTGATTTATTTTTTAAATGCTCAACCTGTACTTACTCATACAGGTATCGTTGGATGATCCTTGATAACCTGGACAACACACCTGAACTGTATAGTACCAGAGGTAAGTGAAATTCAAAGCTCTTTCACACAGAGCCGTTCTAAAAATGGAAATAGAAAGAAATAAAAAATACATGCACAGAAAAAGGAAAAGTTTAATATTGTCAAATTTGTTTAGCTGGGTTCCATTAAATGTTGGCTTATGTCATGAATTGTGGTGTTTGATTGTTTGTTTGTTTGTTTGTTTGTTTGATTGGGTTTAACGCCGTTCTAAAGGGTATTTCACTTTATCTGGAACAGATTGTCCACTTGTTCCTTGCCTTAATATCAAACTGAAGGGTATTTCAGTTATCTGAGCACAGATTGTCCACATCAAAATGTTCCTTGCCTAATTATGCTGAAAAATTGAGAGACACTTCATGAAAACCACCCCTGTGTTTGCTGGGCCCAAATCTATGAATCACTCATATACCTGATGGCTGACAGGGGGATTCATTCAACTGAAGTAGGATTAGTAAGCTCGCATGCTTCCAGTAAGCCACGACCTCGGGTCAGAAATTGTGGAATCAGAAGCAGTCTACAAAAGACCCAGACTTAAAACTGGATTGGGGCCCATCGCTAATAATTCCAGTAATCATGTAACATTCAGGTTGGTTGGTTTGTCAAGGCAATGAACAGCTGTACGTTTAGCTTACCTATATTGTGTACACAGATCAAATATAGAAAATGGACATCTTGCGCTAAACTTCTGAACACAAGTCACCTGGATCACAGAGGTATTCCGGCGGACTTGAAATTGAGATTTGGTACAAAATTTGGCACTGAAAATAATTTATAGAAAATAAAACATAAGTTTTACTTATAATAGCTTATAATATACTTTACTGAAATGTATAAACATACAATTGACAATGTTGTTTCCAGACTTTACACAGTAATTCAATTGGTTAAGGGTATTATAATATTACGGTATGTCAGCATGGCAGAATAACGAAACGAATATTTTATTCTCCAACTCAATATAATTCCGTGTTGCATATAATTAATCCTGCATGAAGAATGATTTTCTCTCTGGCAGTTTCAAGATTTTTCCTCTCATATTTGTACGGTATATATAAAAAAGACATGAAAAAAATATATTAGACGCGATATTTAATTACACAATTTTTACTTACCCAGTAAATGGTAATTCATTGAACAAAATTATGAGAATGGCTGCCACTGAAGGTAATACTGAAAAGAGGTTGAGATCAGTTGCGAGTTTCATCTTCCTCTCAATCGTCAACTATTGAATCAGTTGGATTATATAACATAAATAGTTTTGCTTTTGTGGGTTTCCTTATAGTTTAGTTTACAATGGACTTCTGATGCTCCACAAGTTATCTCTTTTCTGGACATAGGATAGCACAAGTCTAGACACTTCAAAGTATATTCCAAATGAGTCCTTATAAATCCCAAAAGTCTCTGGTGAAAACTATTAATAATTACACACAAGCATTTATAAGTGAGCACCGATGTATTCACTGGAATGAACTGAATAATGTCACCTCTGCAGTTCCAAACCATTTGAACAAAAAATGATGTTTGTTTTCACTTGTGAAATTTCTCAAACTGCACGCTTCATTTATAGGCCTCTAGATAGGAATATCAGTGCAGTTCTTATGTTGATCCAGTCTTTATCCACTATAATCCAGGTCTTTACTTGATCTATATAGTACATATAGGCAGTCCTTTACACATTAACAAAATAAATAAACCTTACGCTATACACACCGGTGCACT
Organism: Mopalia muscosa; assembly: GCA_031763545.1. NCBI lineage: Eukaryota > Metazoa > Mollusca > Polyplacophora > Chitonida > Mopaliidae > Mopalia > Mopalia muscosa. The sequence goes on from JARFOD010134970.1 coordinate 3,611, forward strand.
GTGAATGTATGAACTTTAGGCCTATGTGTTTTGACAAGTAGTGTCACATTGTGAACTTCAGTTGTTTTACTAAGTCGACCAAAGTCCAGACTCCACTCCAAAAACATCAACTGAACAATTCGGTCACAAAAGTCACTGATAAATGCTAGTAAAGTAGGGACATATGTGTAATCAAAGCAAAAGAACTCATCTTTAAAATTAATGCCATTTCATCGCCATAATCTGTTAATTACACGCATGCCTTTCACGTGTGTAGCTAATTTAAACAGAAGGCCTCTAACAAATCTGTCTCTGATTCACTTCAAACAAAGCGTTAAGAGTTGTCACGGGACTGGGTTTAGACAAATGACATCACACTCCCGAAAAGCACTCCTTTGTTCGCTTGTCAAAACGCCTAACCTTGTAAAAGTCACTCGCGTTTTGACTTGTGGACGCAGGATTAAAGGCAGGAAATTAATTTCTTGTGGATCACAAAACCTCTCATGGGACCAAAGTTCACTCAAGTGTTGTTGCAACGGCTATTTCTGTCAGACCATACTTAACAAAACGTGTATATGTCAGTATCGCCTTATCAAAACAGTTCCCTGCATTCGCTCATCCACCATGTTTAGATCATGTGACTGTGTCCCATAAAAATAGAACCTCAGACAGGTCCGGAAGTCCGTTTACGAGAGATGCAGAGTTCTGTTTATCATATCATATAATATAGCTAGGCCTATACATTATCATATCATGCAGCCGTTTTGGAATGTTTAAAAAGGGAAATGTTCGCATCGTACGTTTTGCCAGCGCGCGTTTTTTTTTTCTCAAGAAAATACGAAGCCATACCGCAGAACAAAAATAATTAAATGTACAGATGTCACGGAAATGTCGGTCATTAATTATGTCTAATCTGGGATATCAGGTCTAATACAACTAGATTATCATTTTAAAGGGTTTCATGATATTGTATGTACTGACCATGATTGCCTTATTCACTACGGATAATGACTATTAGAATGTTAACTAGTACATTGACAAGTATATATAATTCATATAGTCATTAAGGGCGAAAAAATAATAAACCAAAAATCTTCTTGCGTGGGTTGTACCATATATTGAATCAACACAAACAGTATCATCTCTTCTAATTAAAATGATATTGATTTGTCAGAAAGCGAAATAAACCAAAAGCTACGGAATCTTGTATCGGTTTAGTTGTGTTAATATTTCACAACAGCTATAGGACCTACATGTACTTTCGGATGACCTCTCTTTGCTGTATCCAATCAGATTAGAATAAGAAAGAGGCGCCGTATTTTCGTTATTTTGGAATAACATTTTCTTAGTTAGAACATATACCTGTTCAGAAAATTTTGTAGGTTGAAACCCGTACTGGAATCGAACACACGACCCTCCGAGTTAGGCACCGAATCGCCAGCAGTAACTGCAGGCTACCTAGACCACTCGGCCACCCGGCCTTTCAAACACAGGATAAGAAGTAGACTCAGGCTGTAAATGTATGGCTGTAAATGTAATATTAACGCACGATCTTTAGTGCTACATGAAGCCTCGACCTTTAGAAATAGCAGAACGATACCACGTCATTATTCGGCACTTAATCTTCCAATATTTAAAAATTGCATGGCCCTACCCTGACTTAAACCATCTCTTGTTTGAGAGATAAACAAGATAACCATCTAGTTATCTTTCTAGAGCCCTTTTGGGTTAGACCGACACATATAAAACGACCAATCTACGTCCATTTCCATGTCAAAATCAATCATTTCCCAGCAGTACCACACTCGCTTAAAAAATGTCCTCCGCGGTTATTATGCCATGCGGATTCAATGTTATTTGCTATTCACAGGCCTTCTTTTTAGAGTTTTGATACAGCTGTACCTCGTATCTCTAGTAATATACTATATAGTCTATATAAGATACGCCGTATTAAGTCCCGTTACCGAGTTCTGACATCATTACAGACACGTTAATTGATAGTGGTGTCACGCTTGTTTGCTGTTGACTTTGATATGTATAAGACTTTCCGATTGGCTGCTTGTTTCTACAATTTGAAAGTCTCGTCTTACACATTTTGACCCTTGCAATAGAAAGATGAAAGAAAACTAGCCCGAAGATCTGGCTTATATGTTTGCCCCTTTTAATAATTTGGACATTCCTCTTGCAAACACACAAGTCGAATGCCTAGCCTAGCCGATTTTTATTTTGAAGTTTTAGCGTACCGGTACGTCTCACCTAAACTCACTGCGCAAACATTTACTGTCGCAAGTTGGACTATCTACGTAGATTCAATCGATACAAGGTTGAAAAATATACGTTTCCAATTCATTAGTACGTATTATTAACACGAATAATGGACATGAAGAGCAACTGAAGTTAAAATATTTGTCAAACTCGCTAACTTTCTGTTCCATTGTTTTTTTTACGCACGATAGTAACGCATGTGCAATACATTGTTGACCTTTAGCTACGTCATTGTTAGTTTACATATTTTGGCGGAAATTTCCCAATTTGGGCGGGATTTACCCGAACACTTCTTCGGATCATAAGTTCAAGTAAACCAATCATTCGAAAATATAATAAATTCTACTTCCAACGTTGAGACATTGGCTCCGAGATACACGCAGGTCATCTTGTTTTACACTTCTTTTATTTGCTGGGCTGTGGCATACGTCTCCCAAAAATTGTCGGAAATTAATGTGCGATGACCTGGCATAGCTTACGAGAGTTGTCTTAGTCTCGTCTACTTTGGAAACTCTCGCGAGGATACGATCGGTGAACCAATGTCCACGAGGGATGACAATTGTCGAACGGAATTTTTGTTTGAGTTCAAGTGGATTTTACTCCAAATATTGAATTTTGACCCCGTAGCTTTTGGTCAGATGACTGATTATACTATATAACAATATTACTTTCCGCCGATTTTTTTTGTTTTTGTCGGAACTTAAAATTTCATATCACTTTTATAACATGGATGGCTTCTCCACTCTGTTAATTGGCCAGTTATAAGTTTCCAAATTGAAATGAAAAAAAAAAACCCACTCATTTTCACTAACTTTTGGAGCAAATTGTGTGTGTTGATTTTTCAAACTATGGATTATTTTAATGGAGTTTCATCAAATTGTGAAAGGGTCGAGCGGGGACTATACTGGTTGATTGGACATAGAATTACCCGTCTGCACTTTATCTTTCATTTTTTTTTTTTACAATTGTTTAATCTTGTTTTCTTCTTTGACACTTTTGACCACAGACCCATAAAATGACCATTGGGCATCCATTTTCAAAATCGATCATTTCTCAACAGTACCACACTCGATTAAAATGTCTTCCCGTGGTAAAAAGGTAATACACACTTAACATTATATATATTATATTCAGGGACAGGCCTTATTTGTAACGGTTTGATACACGATCGCTCTAAATTAAGATATACGTATTTGAAGTTTCTTACACGAAAAGTTTCTAGTGTTCCAGCAAGACCTGAACGTCGTACTGAAGGGTATTTCACTTATATGGCGAGGGATTGTCCAGTTCACACTGCCCCTTGCCTTACTACGGCGGAAAACCGAGAGGAACCCTCGTAAAAACATATTGGTGTTTTAGGCCGTGCTTAAATGTATTTCCCAGATATGACTGCGGTATATTCCGACATTAATTGACAGTAGCACAGCCAAGATGTGAAGCGTTTCCATAATGTTGGAAAGATAAATTTTCCTCCAGAGCCAAGTAAAGACAGCAGTGCTACTCTTCAAATACGCTCCTATAACCAGCGATCGGTTTACAGTAGTCCATATACTGCTGGTTCATACAGCAAAGCTTTACAGGAAAAGGGCCACGGAGCTAGGCTTTAGGCCCACACAAAATTCTATTGGTTGATCTGGTCACATGAGCATACAAATTTGCAAGATAGCGGAGCAAAGTTTAGACGAGAGGACTGCATGCATGCTCATGGGACCAGATCAACCAAAAGAATTTTGTGTGAGTCTAGAGCCTAACTCCGCGGCCCTTAACCTGAAAAGCTTTGCTATATGAACCAGCGTATAGGGTGCAGTCGGTATGGGCTACTGTAAGTCGATCGCTGGTTATACGAGCGTACTCTTCAAACTGCCCTTAACCAGAGGGCCGGTAAATCGAAGTAGGATTAGTAAACGTAGTCCTACACGCTAGCTGCAAGCTAAATATTGAAAGCTTGTGCATCAATATATATAATTTAAAATAAAAAATAGAAACAAATTCCCAAAAGAGTTTTAGTTTCGGAAATTGATGTCGATTATCACAGCAAGGTATTTTAATAGCTAAAATAATTTCGGTATACACAATAGGTCCAATTGCTATATAAAACAAAGCACTGAAAGACAATATATAATTTTTTGTTATTGTTACCTTTAAAAATTGCTCACACATTGACCGCATCGTTCATTAAAAGCAAACCGCATTTAAAAACATTAAATAATTAAAATCTTATGGTTTGCATCTCAGGGTATCAAGGGAAGTCGACTGGACTTCGATTTCTTAGGGTGTTTTGGACCATAGACTGGCAACCCAATGACGGCCTTACTCTTCACTTTGATAGAGCATTTTTGTTTACATTGTCGGTGCATAGTGCGACACCCTTCCCGGCATTTCTTTCGTTTAACTAGTTCTTTGATGTGTGTTTTACAGGAGCCAAAACATTCCGATTTCGTCTTCCGACATTGACCTAGACAGTTCTTGCGGGAGAATTTCTTGGCAGGGGAGACAACTTGTATCAAAATTATCACCAAGAGCAGCCATATCAAAACGTATTTAATTTCCATCTGAAACAAAAAGGTACACATTTAATCATTTATAATACAAAATTTATATATGGCATTTGTATTTAGATGAAGTATATATATATATTTATTTTTTTCGTGGGTTAAAGTTAATTTATTGGATTATTGGTCATTTATATAACTGAAAAATCATTATATAAAACAACATTCAAGTTCTTTTAATATTGACGGATGAAAGGCGTTTTAATTGAAAATTGAAAGTTTTAATTATTTAAGTGATTGATTGATTGGTCTTTTGCAAAGTGCTCAAGGATATTTCACTTAAATAAAGGCGGTGTATTCCAACAATAATTTGACACTATAGTACAACCATATAAGATGTGAAGTGTATATAGATACTTCTGGAAAGTCGATCTCGCTCTTCAACTAAACAGTCTGTAGCCAGAATGCGTACTTTATTTAAAGAGTTTTAGTTTTAGGAATTCCGTGAAAGTTTTTCAACGTTGAACATCTACACAAATGGAAGAATATTGTATGAATACAGCCCGAACAAACTTCCGGCACGTACGGAGTAAATTTGCATAATTTAAGGTAAAAAAAATAATGAATTCCATGCAAGATGTCTACGCTGTACGTCTACAAATATATATATATATAAGAACGTTATGTAGAATTTTAAACCCTATGTTCAAAAACAGCCATGATAAAAGCCAGACAAACATTCCTAGGCGGACAGAGCTAATTTGAATAATTTATGACAAAATTTGAATTCCGTGCAAGATTTCTACGCTGTACATCTACATATAAGGTAGAATATTGTATAAAAATTTTAATCTCTAACATTGATCAGCAACCAAGAGAGAAAACAAATTACAAAAAGCTCATTTGCATAATTTATGTTAAAACATTGCGAAATTCCGAGAAAAGTTTTTGTACGTTGCACATTTGCTTATATAGAAGAACATTGTATGGCAGTTTTAAAATTCTCAGTTTACAAACAAGCAGCCAAGCTACAGACATGAAAAACTTCCCAGAAGGAAACATATATACCCCCTCCTTACCACAGGGGGGGTGGGGCATAATTGTTATTCCTATTTTAGTTGCGATTATCATCGCCTTTTATTTAAATTTACTTAGTTTAAGCGTTGTAGTTAAGTCACAGACACTTGTATCAAGCTTGTAGACATCCGCTCACGGGAGCCTACGTCAATTACATTGTATCTATTTATATATACAAAGTAGTAATCAATGACGAATGACGCAGGCTTAGCCTATGTAAACCAATGGTGAAAGTTGAAAATCGATAGGCCGCTATGGCCGGCCTCAAAAAAACTCTTTCTGATTTTTCTATGATTTTTTCTAGATACACTGAAACCATTGATTAGTATTTTACCTACTTGTAATATTTCTTTTTTTGACGGTTTTCAATCTTATTATTGCAAAGGGAGATAACTTATACGTGTCAACCTCGGGCGAGAAACTCAAATAAAACTTTATTTACACGTCAGAAAAGAAAGAAGGAGTTTGATTATTGTGATATTTCCATCCCCAAAAAATCAGAGAAAAATCGGATATATGTTTTGAGAGGCCGGCCATAGCGGCGGATCAATTTCCAACCTTCTCCATGGGTTGAGATTTGTGGGACGTAGGGCTAAGACGGAGGAATTAGCCCTATTCATTGTGCTAGATACAAGTGCCTGTCGTAGTACTAATATGGTAGGTACAAATATAAGGTAATCTCTGCGAATGTCTATATACTTTATAGTCTATATAAGATACGTATTCGCATCTACCCTGCCAACGATGTTTTCTTCGCGATCTATAAGAATGTTTTAATTTTTTTAAAGCCTTTGAACTGGTAAATTAAAAAAGACACACATACTAATAAATATTCTGGCTTATTTTGATTATATTTCCAGGTTGAGTTCAAATTGCACTGGAAATTGAATGGGCTGCTAGTTTTGTTGAGGTTTCGGGCTGTCGCCCACTCACGGTGCGTCCGACATGTAGACGACTTCTTGGCCACACGGAAGTAGCAAACTTACCTGTGTAAATATACGATCGATCTTGTTCTGTGATTCTTTTCTTATTGAAGATAAAAGATAACATACACCCGAATTGATAGTTGGCACGTATATGACAACATTCGACTACAGACCCTAAAAGCATGGGGCTTCATGTATGAAGGCACCAAATTCCTAACAGAAAAGCTTAGGCTTCTGAAATACACCTAGCGCTGACAGTCACTCGGGTGTTATCCTGAACAACATGTAGCCTTGGGTTTATTGATAAGGGCTCTTGATACTCAATGACATGTGAAAATTCATTGGACTGCCATCCCCTGGCCGTTCCAATGCTACGTTCACTTCTGGCAACATTCTAATGTAGAAACGATTCTACTTTCTACGTCGAAACATTGATTTTAAGATACACCCCAGCTTTTACATTTTTTTTTTATTTGCTAATATCCCCGGCCGCGGACGTGGCTTAGTATAGCGTGTGCGATTACTAATCTAACGTCGATTAACGTTCACGGGATCGATCCGTCTGTGGACAATCCGGTATATAAGTGAGTCGCGTGTTGTGGCTCCGTCAATCGCGGGGCTTTTTTTTTTTTTACGAACTTTCTTCCAGATATTCCATCGTAATTATAAGTAAGGAAAAGTGTGAAGTGGACAATCCATCGTCATATAAGTGAAATACTCTTCAGTACGACGTTAAACTCCAATAAAACAAAAACATATTTTCTTATCTGTGACAAGCGTTTGTATCGGTCCATCAGTATCGTACCTGTCATATGGGATATACTATTTATGAAGCATTCCATCTTATACACAACTCCTGGCGGGCGGTTGGAGGGAGCTTCATGTTGCCCCGGTGCTCTCTGAGCTAAAGGGGAACAGGGAGCCGATCTGTTTGTGGTGTCTGTATTGCGTCTTATTTTTGTTGTCCTGTATTTGTCCCGTCTTGTCTTTTTTGTTGCCAGTGGTGTCGAGGGTGGTTTCCTTCACGCATAAGGCTGGCACGTCATATATATAAGTGAAATATCCTTGAGTAAGACGTTAAACCCCAATCAAACAAACCATCTTACACAACTCCTGTATCCTACTATTATACATCTTCTCAAGCCATGGGTTACTGTTCCGAGCTACTCTGCATATAAACCCTTGGCGGATAACTCATGTATAATAGGATTCGGCTTCCAGGCAATTAATTGGATGGGTAGGAACATCTACGCATCCAATCGAATACTGTGCTATTTGAAGACTTGGCTAGTAAAAATGGTAGTAGTAAGAATATAAAAAAAACATAGAAATTATACAAAATAGAAATTTATTTATCCATAATTACAGAGCATTTATATTAAAGAGACAGCAACATTTAAATAATTATATAGGATAATGATATCGACATACAAGTGACATTTGTGAGGAAACCTACTCAAACCTTGCCATAAAGCTTCCTATAGACCTGATGTTGCTTCTCTCACTTGTTCTTGTCTATTTATAACCGGACTAAACAGCTGTACCATCAGATGATTTGTTAAGGGAATCTCCTGAGGATGCCGTACCATCGAGTGATTTGTTAAGGGAATCCCCTGAAGATGCTGTACCATGGAGTGATTTGTTTAGGGAATCACCTGAAGACGCCGTACCATCGACTGATTTGTTAAGGAATCCCCTGAAGACGCCGTACCATCGACTGATTTGTTAAGGAATCCCCTGTAGACGCTGTACCATCGACTGATTTTTTGTTAAGGGAATCTCCTGAAGAATCTGTACCATCGAGTGATTTGTGAGTGAGATATATTAAAATATACCTAACTTATAAACGCTCTCTTTTTAGATTTAACAGATCGCAAAATGTTGATATTGACGTCATTTTTGTTGGACATGAATTGGATATTTTTCAAACAATAGGAGCTATATAGTTTCTCTGCAGTCCATGCGGTCACACTTTTAATGCAATTTCATCATATTTATCACGAATGGAGGGGGATACTTCAAATAGTTCAATAAGGCATTGTAAAAATTTTCATTATTCAAAACATTATTAAAAACATTAACTTAATTATTATAATAAACGCACTCTAAGAATAATAATACAGGCAGTCACAGTTTAGATTAGTGAGTTTAACCAATCCCATATTCTATGTCCCATTCATAATCAGGGTCGTCAAACTCCGCTTTCATTCGCTCGTGTTCGGTAATATTCGGTTCACCGGAAACACTCTCTTCGCTGCTGCTGTTTACATATGTCTTGTTTATGATATTGTCCATTTGTGGAGATCGAGTTAGGAGACCATCGACTGACATCAACGACGGGTAGGTCATGTGTAAAACTAAAAATAGTGAAATATACAAATAAAAAAATAAGATTAGAATGGTTTCAAGCAGGGTAGTATAGTGATCTGCATGTTTGGTGTTTATCAATTTCAATGTGAAACACGAAAAAAACAAAAAGTTAAAAACAGACAAAATACCCCGAAGTAGTTGTAACATATTAGACATTTTCACGTTAGAGATACGCTTTCAAATGAAATGAATAAAATAAGCATTATTTTTACAAAACTCCCAAAAAGTGTTAATGTTATTCCGTTATTTTGCATTCCTAAATCGCAAAAATAACAACTATGCTCCAAATAAAGAGCCAGCGAATCGGCTGTGGTCTTACAAGTGTACTTCGGAAAAACAGCAATGGCGCGCCAAACAGATAAACAACAGTTTTTACAGGAGCTGCAAACAAACCTAGCACGATTCCGTGCCATGTCGATGGCATTGTTAAAATTGTTTTGGGCTCTTCATAGGGATGGCAGACATCTTGCATGCCGAGATCGTTCTTTGGCGCGCCCTTTCACTGCAGAAGACCCGCGTACATTTGTAAGACCTCAGTTCATTAGCTGGCGCTTTAAACACGGAAGCTGTCATTTAAACACGGATATGCATACAAAACCATTTCGTTTGCATACAAAACCATTTCTTTTTCATACAAAATCCAAATAGGTATGGATACATTATCATTTAGTATATGGACATAAATTCCGAATACGTATGGATATTAAATAATTCGTATGCATATAAGAAGCTTATCTGTGATTGGTTACAAATATGTATGCATATACCTAATCGACTTGGTATGCATTATACCTTATAG
>JARFOD010134981.1:0-13517 GCA_031763545.1 Mopalia muscosa
ACATAATATTTTATAAGTTGATGTAAGATTGAACAGTTGACGTAAATAGTGTAAAAGAAGTAGCAATTTGAAAAAGATGTAGCAAAAATGTACTTTTTATGCAAAATATTTTTTTTCTGTAAGAAAAAAATAATTTACTTATTCTTCTGCAGAAAAAGACGATTCAGAATATATATACATGTTGAAAAATTCACTGCAGTTTAGAAGTAAAACGGCGAAACGTAAAAACACTATGTAGTGGGGTTAGAGTATCCCTAAGCATTGCGTAATACATCGAACAATAAATAAACTATTTTAACAGGCCGTATTATACTTAAAATAATTTATTATCTTGCATATCGATAGATTTAAGTCCAGACAACTATAGATAAATTGGATTATTTATCCCTGAGGAAGTTTAAAAAAGACTAGATGAATTCAGTGCTAATACATTTTGAGCGTTCACAAGGTTTTCCGGACCAGGAACCTTAGAACAACCTTTAATTAGTCAAAATGTGCAATTGTAAAAAGTTCTTCAGCACGTTTCCATTTGAGGAAGATAGATGAAGCACTGTTTGTATCGACATGTGTCCACAACATCAACCCTATTTTATGTGGATATATTTGACAACATTAAAGGCGTTGTTGTTCATCTGATTATTAAGGAATTCATTTGATTCAAATACATGTAGTGTCTGTAAATAACTATAGCTGTACACCCCAATGAAACTGTTCTTGTAACACATTTAAAATCGGGTTAAGTTTTATCTTTTGCGGCACATTGAGTATAATTTGATGGATGTTTGGTCTATTGCATAGCGTCTAAAAAAGTTATGTTATTCCTGTTAAATCCTGTATTGGCTGTATTATAACTGAACTATTTGGGGGCAATTGGTTTATAGTACACTCTTAGAAATAATGGTTCTGTGAGGTTAAAACGGTTCTTTGATATATTGTTTGTTTGTTTGATTGGTGTTTAACGTCGTACTCAAGGGTATTTCACTTATATGACGACGTCCCAGCCCACTGAATGAAGGAAACCATCCTGGACACCACTGGCAACAAACAAATACAGGACGGGACAAATACAGGACAACAACAGGACACAATACAGACGCCACAAACAGATCGGCTAACCATAAACGGGTTCCACCAAAACCATGTCTGAAGGACCCTAAAGGCCATTAACCATATTTTTTCTAAGAGTGTAGATAACTTTGTAGTATCAACAGTATCACTGAAACTAGATATATGGGTAGGCTAAATATTTTGTATTATTTATAAACAGGTCATCATAAAATTATGTTCACAATGGAATCAACTTAACCGACCATATGTACGATCTGTTATTTCAGATTAGTATTGGTTGGTCTGAGCTATGCGTCTTTGTCATGTGCAGATTTGCGTGCAGACCGCTGGCTGCAATTACCTGGTTCTTTGAAGCACACTGCTGTCGGACCATCCGGCGTATGGGGCGTGAATTCAGGCGATTTTATCTATCATCGACTTGGCACTTACCTCAACGAGACAACAGAAGGTTTGCGTTGGGTGAACGTTGGTGGAAATCTGAAACAAATTGCTGTCGGCTGGGATGCTGTCTGGGGAGTGAATAAGGACGACAAAATCTTTTTTAGAACTGACATTTCTCGAAACAATCACTTGGGCAACTTGTGGGAGCAGATAGATGGTGGGCTAAAGTACATCAGCGTAAGCTTGTTCTGTCAGGTCTGGGGTGTTAATGGCAATGATGACATTTACCGACGCGTAGGTGTTGACCGGTGGGGAGACAAGCGAGGAACTCACTGGGAGCATGTGGGTGGTAAACTGAAGCAGATCTCTACTGGACAATCTGGAGTTTGGGGTGTCAACGTCAACAATGATGTTTTTTACAGAGTTGGAACCCAATTTTCTGTAGATAGTTCAGGCACGTTATGGACACACATTCCCGAGAAAAAATTAAAACACATCAGCTCTGGATACTATAATTTGTATGGAATAGATGCTAACAATGACATTTTCAGAAGAGTCGGTGTCACGTACAGCAACCCAATAGGAACTAGCTGGGAGCAATATGATGGTAAACTCAAACAAATCGACAATTGGAGCAGAGTCATTTGGGGTAGCAGCACCAGCGATGCAATCTTTGCGCGACTTAGATATTAATAGTCGGACGCTTCTACTCAGTGAATATTAAGGTGGCCTGTTTGTGTCATGAATTTCTTTTTACCACAAGTTACCAAACTCTTCGAGTTTAAAACAGTTACATTCAAATAAAATGTTTGAAAGTCCTTACGAGTTCTGGAAATTATTTAATAGTTATTCATCTTACATAATGAATGTACAACCACTTTCCCTTACTTTGATGCTGTGTTGTAAACATTTAAAATGTTTAATCCATATCATTTTAAATTTTACTTATTATACCACCAATATATAAAGTACAAAGGAACAGTTTCAGTAACACAATTCAATAAGAATAGGTTATTGTTTTAGTTATTAATAACATAATGTATTTGTGGAACAAAATGTTAATTTGATAGGCATATCTAAGTGGATATCGAAGAGATATGGATGATTGGTTGATGAGACGTAACGAGAAAAATAATGGGATAAAGATATAGCATAGTATTTGCTCAATGTAGGTTGTTCAACATATAGCTAGTATAGGGGAGTTCTTTTCAATATTAACTTTGTCTCAAATTTCATCGATGAAAAAAACAGTATTCAACTTAAATATTTTTGTGTCTTTTAGAAAGGCAAGATTAACAGTATTTTCGTTATTTTGAACAGATTCTAGTTCAGAAAATTTTGCAGAATGACACCCGTCCGGGATTCAAACCCAGTACACTCAAGAGTTAGGTACCGAATCGCCAACACCTAGACCACTCAACCACACGGCCCTCTATCTGTGGTTGATCGCAAGAGGCTAGAAAGAGGAAGCCTGTTGTCCGATGATTGCGTCCCGTGTTCGAGGAGAATGATATACTGGTAACTGAGGTAACTGATTGGCTGGCAAAAGAGTGTCAGTCATTTTTCCCTAACACTTGAGTTTGGCACAATATTTCTCGTAGACGGGTGGTCAGATTGGCCCTCTCTGATTAGTCGGCTCGTCACCGAACTCTGCAATGATACAAGATTAATTCCTTCGAAATCAGTTAAACCATCACTGGAATAAATAATAATATTAATAGAAAAGGGTTGAACCCATCATACCTTAAGATCATTGCAGAAGGCAGTGCTTCATGGGCCAATTAAGGGGGAAGCCAAAATAGATTTTTAAAGTTTCCTATTTGAGTATACCATTCAAGGAATCTTCGTTACTTACCTCTTCTAGATACCACTGATGAGGTATCGCCCATGTTGACACAACTTAGTCAGCGGAGATCATGGGTGTTGAAACATTTAAGCTCTGTAATTGATTGTAAACTAACCCTCCCTCGCCTCCCCACACACACACACCCACTACTCACAATCGTACAAACATTTGAAAATTGTTCAAAAGAACTGGCCTTGATTCATAGTAATAAGTAGTCCAAATGTTGCTAAAATATCTTTTGCACTGACAAAACACTTACAAGTACTGATATGTAACCAAACTACGATCTGGTCATATTATTTTGGAAAGCAATAGACAGCAACATACGCTTACCTACTCTGTTCACACGCATTAGTTTAAACAGCCAATCAATGTAATTAACAACGAGAGGGTTTAATCCCTCTCTCCCAAACCATCAACAAGTAAGTCACTTTGTTCGGAGCCCGTTGCTCTGACAAACCGCTCAATGCTGTCAAGGATGGAGGTACACATCAGGCTTTTCCCCCTCTACAGCTCGCCCACCTCCGCCTTTTCGAGGGCGGCAGAATGATAAACACCATCGGTTAAATGTCTTACAGAACACAAACTGCTGGTGGCTCTTCAATACGAAAAAAAAATCGAACTTTTGATATTTATGAATAATTGAAAATAACTATCTGATTTGATTAAAAATATGTATGAAACCTTGTGAAAAACACACCAACGTTTGCCGGATTCCCTTTGTATGCCTATCTTTATATAGGCCTACATTCTAAAAAAGATTCAGGTATTTTCCCTGGAATAAAAATGTTTTTTTTACCACGGAGTAACCAGGCTGTACAGGGACAAGTTTATTTCAGGTTGAAGTCATGATTGTTCAGGGGACATGCAGTACGGCACTAACCTGAATTGTATAGGGTTATTTTGCACTTGCCTTTATTTCAGGCGAAATTAAAATGGCACCAGAATTAGGGTGTGTTTTATTCAGAATAAATTGTATTCACAGCTTGATGGGATCTTGGTTGAGACACTCAAAACCACATTCACTGAACGATTTGTTTTCCATCCTGAGGTCAGGCCATTTTAGCCAACGGGTTTCTTCCGCATCAGGACACTCTAAAACAAATGAAGTGTTACGGCTGTCTATTTTTGTCAGGTAAACCCGTGATGGGAAACGATTGGGATTACTTACAATTGAATGTCGAAAGTCTCAGGTCTAGTGTTACATCAATCGTATTCCCGCAAGTGTTTCTATGGTGGACGAGATTAAGACAACTCTCGTACGCAGTGCCAGACCATCGCGCATTAATTTCCTCCAATATTTGGGGCGACCTATTTGCCACAGCCCAGCAAATAAAAGAAGTGCAAAACAAGATGGACCGGGTGTATCTTAGAGTCAATGTCTCCACATAGGAAGTAGAATTGATTATATTTTAGAATTGTGTTACATGACACCGTGGTCGCGTGACATCACGTGGCTTCTTCCCGCCTTTGTCAATCCTAAAAAAAAACATTCAAATCGATAGGTCCATTGGCGGGATGGGGTCTGTTATTTATAGGCAATCGGCAAACTAGTCCTGGATTAATAAGATATATTTACATTTCAGACTATTTGACCGCGTGCTGAAAATGCAGGACAACCAATGAAAGTCAGCGAGTAATCTGACTATCCCTGAATTAATCAGTGTTATTCAAATTTCAGGGTGCTTATCCGCACGGTAGCCTGAACATACAGGCAAACAACCTGATATTCGGGAACATTTACAAAACTGAATTATTTAGGACAATGGACCCCCAAATAATTTTAGAGTGAACATAATGTCTATTAGGAGAATAGAATCTGTGAACAGCACGTCAATTCACGTCATTCACGCTTACGACTGGACAGCGCAATAGACCATTTCAATATGGTTAAATTCTCCAGGAGATATGACTTATTGTCTACGGTATTGTAATAAACGAGTAAGGAAAGGAATATGACTTAAATTGTCTTGACAACACATTCTGTGGATTAGTTTTTCCTCATGGTAAATAAATTCAAAATTTGTTGTAGCATAAGGAAAATATGTGCATATCTCCACCGAAAAACATTACCTATATAGAATAGTTCACCGGTCAATATAACTAACGTAATGGAAATGAGACAAAGTTATACGCGCAGTCAATTCACGCCAATAGAGCTTCATTACAATACATGGTAATACATGTTACAAGTTGAAGATAACATTATTTACTCTTCTAGTAAACATATTTGTTTATTTTTCGTATCAAATAAGTCACCTTTGACTGCTTTTCACAATATGCCCTGAAAAATTGCATGCTTCGACTGGGGTTTACAAAATAACATGATCCGTATTTTGTATTTTAGCCAAAATTGTTTTCATATTTAAGTATACACGAAAAGCGTATTCTGTCTTAGCCATGTAACTGGTATTTGGCGACAGCAATCAAACTTAACATATATGACGGATAGCTCTTGATGACGTGTAAAATACCAATAGCCGAGAGATACCCCAGCCAATTATTAAACTAACACTCCTTTAGCTTTTTACCGGCATGTCTGTTTGTTTGATTGGAGTTGAGCGTCGAACTCGAGGATGTTTTCACTTATACCCATTTCACACTGTTTCTTGTTTCAATATGGTGAAAAACGTCTCATTTACCTAATAGTCGATAGACGGAATCAGAATCATGAACACTAACAACAAAGTTTTTAAAAAGTTTTTTTAATTTTAAATGTTTTGTCCCAGCTTTAAATTTTTAACATAGCCGCGTAATACTTCCGATTATATGGTGACGCACTTCTAGATTATTATTTTTTTGGATGATTCCCTGTTTCTTTGCTTCCATAGTTTGTTTGCCTACACACGCTTTAATTAGATTCTTGTTACATCGATAATAAACAACAAACAGACTATTAAGAATATAAATCTGTAACTCTATCAAGAGCTGCCACGCGTTATGCTTGTTCGCTAATCCAAATTTCTTTCAAATGGAAATACAATATTCAAGAAATGAATATGTTGCTGAGCAGGGTTTCATTATAAATATTGTACATGGACAATACCAGTACAGGTCATTAAAATGATAGGGTATACATTGAACTTACTGATGAAAAAACAGACGCATTTATCTTTCTCACCACGATATATCGTTTACTTTCTTCTTGAATGTTGAGATCATGTTATTCTCGGCAAGGCCATTGTCTTATATAATCACCCAATACTGCCATCAACTGACAACTGGACCTGATTGATGTTCAGAAGAAACAAGAACAACATATGTGTTATCGCTCTAAAACTGACATGTACACAAATAAAAACAAAACAATTTGTGGGGCTTTTTGGACAACTTGGCATTGTTAATTTGAGACATATCGTGGTTGAAAGAAAGCATTTAAAAATGTTTTCGAAATTAATCTCATTCAGTATTTGACGGATACACGTTTCTGATAGTCGGGTTAACTATATATCACTATAAAAGCCGAATGAAAACGGAAAAATAATGACATGTTAATCTTTTTTAATAATTTTATCCGATTACCGTACCAAAAGAGAACTTTTAACCAAAAATGTTTGGATTGTACTTTCCCTGCGGATTTACGTGTAAGAAACTCTGAAATCCGGTGGTAAAATCGCAGCCTTTTCGCACTGACAACTGAACACTGGAGGACCATACTATTTCCATATTAACTATTGTTGTTTTTATACAGATACATTTAACTCGATATACTGTTCAAGTAATCGACGAGCACCATCGATAAAACCGTCACTGACTCTTTCCAATATATTTCTGTTTCTCTGTTCGTTTGATTGGTGTTTAACGTCGTACTCAAGGGAATTTCACTAATACGACGACGGAGTGTCCACTTCACCCTTTACACAGCCTTATTACGGTGGAAAACCGGGAGAAAACCTCGTAAAAACCATCCCCGCGATTTCCGTAGCCACAACATGTGACTGCTCATATACCTGACGGTCGACAGGCGGACTCAATCCGGTGAACGGTAATTTAAGCCACGGCCGTGGGCGTATACATTTCTGGCACCGTATAATTACCAATCATGTCATGAGAGAATGTATACGGTTGTTTAAGTGACGATAAGTGTCACCGTAGTCAGAAAGCCTGCTTCCTTTCCCTCTAAATTATGGGTAGGTGATCAATCATTGAGCAAGATGCAAAATACAATTACTCACTAAAATCGAAATCCATCAAGTATTGAACACCTCAGACCAGATATTTTACATCAAAATATCAAAATATCAAAAGTTTAATATAGGCCTTATGTATAACCAGTGTATATTTATAACATGACAAAAGACACATAAGGGGCCGTGGCTTAGCGGTAGCGAGTGCGCTTCTTAAACTTCTTTAATTTACCGTTCACCGGATTGAGGCTGCGTAAAGTGTGAAGTGGACAATCCGTCGTGATATAAAGGAGTACGACGTTGAGGACAAATCAAGCAAACAAACAAAAAACACAGATGAACAGAAAACGAATTGGGTGGAATCAAAAATAGGTTAAGTAAACCACACCCTCAGTTGTTGTTTGAATAAGCCCATAGTCGACTCTACATGGCATGCACTAATGTTGAAAACAAATACCAAAATATAAACCCCAAATCTACTTAGTTGAATGTGAGACGAAGGTTATCCCACTAGGCTATCTAGCGCTTAACTCACTGGTGTGATACTTGTTTTATCTCAAAATGACGACTATAAACGATTTTATATCTCAGTTTACGGAATTAAGTTGATAAACCATATCAGTATTACAGATAAATTTCCAGTAAGCGTGTCGCGCTGATCTGCTGACACTTAATAAATGTTTGAATAACAACGTGTTGGCATGGTACTTCTTAGTTTCGTAACAATCCCTATTCTAGAAATTATGTTGTATAAACGATGATTTGTCTTGCATAAACATTTTCCTAGTAGTTTTCGCTTCTTAAGGTGCGGGTGCCAAACATGCCTATGTCAAGACTGTTTATTTTTCGTGATACTTTTGAAACCGTCTTACTTGTTAAGTTTAGAGTGGCGATAGATAAGTATATACCTGAACGCAATCCACTTCGTGCAAAGTAGGCTGAATACATAGAAGACGTTAACTATAGAAAACATGGTTTGGTGGTAGCTTGTGTGATTACTAAACCTACTTCATTATACCATTCACAGGATTAAGTCCGCTTGTCGACCATCCGGTACATGAGTGAGTCACACGATGTGGCTCCGGCAACCGGGAGAGGGGGGGGGGGGGGGGGGGTAGTTTTTACGAGGTAACTTACACCCGGATTAGGCAAGGAACAGTGTGAAGTGAATAATGCATAGTCGTATAAGTGAAATACGCTTGAGTACGACGTTAAACCCCAATCAAACAAACTCGGTTCGAATGGGTTGTTCGAAGTCGGTCTTGGTGTGGTGTCTTTGTATTGCGTCTTCTCTTGTGATTGTTCTGTCTTGTCATTGCTTCTTGTGAGTTCGAAAGTAATTTCCTCTACACATTGGTTGGCACGCCGTAATAAGAGTTAAATAATCTTAAGTGCGAGATTTAACTGCAATCAAAGTAACAAAAATGTCGAAATACCGGCGGTTTATAACTAGTGTGTATACAACTTTACACAAGGGTACAAATGGGAGGATATAGTACTACTGTTTAATAAACACTGAGCCACAGATGTATGTAGCATAGCTATCAGTCCGATGAATAAATTGGATGTTTTGGGTAGATAAAGAAATTGGAAGACAACACGATTCGTAGGATATGTAAACAAACGGATCACTTTATCCCATGCGCAATATGATAAGATACATACCAGATTCTAGCATACTCGGACACTGTAAGCCAAACAGCGCCTTGTAGCACCTAATTACCGAGATAAGTCTCCGTTTTTGTAAATCGGTATACATTTTTAACGTTCAGCAAGAAGTTTTCTATTCAGTCAACATGGATCATCTGTAGCACAGCATTTTTTTCCTTATGATCCAAACAGGCTGGACAAAAACGATTCTGTCCATAAGTTTCATACATATGTACAATAAGTGATTCTTAATCACGCGACATACAACAAGCAACGTATGTTTTATCTCAGATGTATTTTAGTTTGCTATGAAATATCATGGAGATATCCAGCTAGTATTTACTGATCTAAGTAAATTAGCACCAAAGACCTATCAGGGATCAAGCCTCTCTTAGGTTAAAATCCAAATCAATTGTAATGTCAAATATTGTATTTTGACAGTGGAAGTCTCGCGTTAAGACATACATTGATTCGTCTGTAGTCTGTACCGCTTAGACCAATGTGTTGAATGTGTCGTAAAAGTAGAAGAAAATACACATCAAATAAGTGGAAAGATTGTGTTAGTCCAGTTCCCACATACATATCTAATAAAACTAATGTTACATTTCAGATCTGTATACATAAGGCACTGTGTTCACGTTTTGGACACGACCATGTGATAATCACCGCCCATCTGATGTGGTGTCTGTTATTCTCAGTGCTGCCTATGAGGATGTAAAAGACACACATCAGTTGAACAGCAGATCAATAACAACCCATTCACAGGATGGTTAAAGTGACATCGGGAAGTCAAACGGTTAGCGGAACACGTCATCGGCATTTACACATTTTTCAGCGCAATTTTTACATTTAGTCTTAGTCATTCCGAAATGTGAACATTTTCGCAGAGAATCTATGTGTTCGTGTGAAATGTGTGAATCATTCATAGCACATATGTTTTTAAAACAAGATGTACATGTACAGTAAAACGTATTACGGACAAGTTGCTACAGCAAAAACCAAACAAAAAGAAAAACAATCAGGGATTTTATTTATTTACGATATTTATTAAGATAAATTTTCATGATTTAATTGTATTTGTGCATGATTTAATGCACAATACCCTTTCAAAGCAGATTATTGTGGCAAACACGCAGAGCAGTAAGGCCACAAAGCACACAGCATATGTCTTCTAGCTGTTTTCGTGTCTCTGGTACAGGTTATCCTTTATAATGATAACTGTGGAAATGTAGGTGAAAGTTATATCAAGTAAACGCCTTTATCTCAATGCCGCTTGTATAATAGATCTTGTCTACAAATAGTAAAGTATCGATGAAATCCACATGGGACTTGCTCTATTTTTTTTCTTTCTACAGACCATTTCCTTAACAACAACGGATTCTAAATGCATACTTCACATTTAGCGTGTTTTACCTCCTCCAGTGGTAACCGTGGCAGCCACGAACAATGTATTTAACTCAAGGACACTTATCCAAAGTGTCTCACCTCTTACAGGTAGTCTAGACATCTTTTAGATTGGAACAGCACTCCAACGAGCATGAACGCGCAGGGGAAACTACATTTCAAAAGAAATGTGGCGATTGGCAATTGCTAAAATAAAAGGCGTTTATTGACTTCGTCTGACTCAGAATATAAGGATGATGTGAAAGTGAATTTTGATTACATTATTAACCAGACCTATAGTGAAACTGTATAAAACAAAGCCGCTCAAATGAACATGTATATAATACAGGCCTGGACAAAAAGCTCCGGATATGTAGCAGGAAGGATGTCCTACTGCGTGGCTGTATGTTCTGAGCATGCTGTCTTTATTTATCACTGGAGAAGGATAAATCGTCCAACAGAGAAAAATAATCAACGCTTCATGGCTGTTTTAAGGGTTCACTCATTGCCGGAGTACACTACCGCCTTGTATCTGAAATGTCCTTGAAAGGCTCGGCACCAATAAATTCCTTAGAGAAAAATTCTATGGAATTTTGGACATTCCATACGATAGTATATCCTATAGTTTTCTGACCGAAATCCTATATGATGTTTCTGTGGGGGATCAGTTCATCGACCAACAAATGAAACACTGTACAGATCATTTGATGTACGATACTCTGTTTATTTTCACAATTACCTACACTGTCCTTTGAAAATATAAATGTATATTTTGCCTGGGTTCCGGGCCATTGAGGTGTTGCCGGAAATGAGTGGGCTGACCAATTAGCCAAAGAATCTCTGACATTGCCTTGAATAACTGTGATATAGGTTTGTCTGTAGCTGCATGGATCGTTTTCTCTGGTCATTTGCCATTTTGTGTTTTTATGGCAGGGTAGATGGGATACTTCTGTAACTGCTCTAGCTATCTATCGTTTCCAACTCTCAGTAGTTTGCACAAATTTTCATCCACTACTCTTTCTCAAAAAGGCGAGGTTGTATTGTTTCGTCTGTTTTCCGGTCACTTTCCAGTAAATTCTTATTTACACCTTGACGTTAATTGTGACCGGTGCCTAGTCCCTGACACAATTGAACATTTCCTGTTAAAGTGCTCACGTTATAATGTGTATCGTGATGTTCTTTTCAATCGCTTGTTTGTGTTAGCATACCGAGGCCTAATATAGACAACATCTTAAACCCGAATAAAAGTTGCTACAAACTGTTTAAAGCAATAGCTGCGTATATTATATACACGGGTGTAATCACGTAAAACGTTACGACAATACTTAGTTAACATTAGCTGAACTACTGACATAAATAATGCAAAGTAATAGCGCCCATAGTTCTAATGACTTTATAGAACTGCATGCACCATCAATACTAATTTGTATTCCATTTAATTTATTTATTTTTTATTGTTTATTTTTTGACCCTGTGTTCTTCTAATCAGGACCGCTCGCGTGGATAAATACATTACTCTAGAATCGAGAAACTGCTCACTAGTATTCAACAAACTTGATAAAAATACGTATATGGATGGACACGTTACAAAAGCGGGCGTTTTTTTCAATTGCCATCACTGTGAATACCATCACCGCCATCAAATCTTTGGGTTAAAGAATGTGATATACGGCGAGGAGGGCGACGTAACCAAGGAAAATCAGACGCAATATCATTTCTGTGAAGTCGACTTGTTGATAATGTTTTCCAATTTTTCCCAGTCATGAACGCTAAATATTTGTTTCTCTAAAAAAAACTTACCTATCATAAATTAAACTTATTTAGTATGGTCATATGACACAGAAACAAGGAGTTTACGCCACAAAATTGTCAGGAAATCATCAGAAACAATTAATGTGGCTACAAAAGTAAGAATGCCATAGAAGTCATTTTAGCCAGAGAGCGTACAACGTTGCAACCAATTCATAAGTCATTCCATCTACTAAAAATCGCTTCTAAAGTACTTATTTGTTTTTTACTTAATATATTCAATCGCGACTCAAGTTGAAAACATTTGTTTGAAACAGTTGATTGATATTCAATCATGTTTTTGCTAGTACAACTTTAGCAGTACCTGTTAAATGTCTTTCCTCGAACACTTTGTAGAATTACTGGACATCGTTTAATGTAGCTCATATATCTTGATGTAAGTACAGCACGAAAGAGATCTATTTGCAATCTTTCGGTATGGCTTCATGTTGTTGCCCTGTGTTGCCAGTGTCGTCCGGGGAGCTGTATTTTATCTCACCTTTTGCGCTTACACACCGTTATATGAGCGCAATAACCTTATTAAGTGTGGAGTAAAATCCCAATTTAACAATCAATCAAATCATTGCTTCATAACTCTTGACTACATCAACTGCATTCTATCAAATTTATAGAAATTAACACAGCAATGGAGTACATATAAACCATCACCATATGTATTCAAACAAAGGAGATACCTTCCATTAAAACATTTATATTACTAAACCGTGATTTAATAGGGCAAATTTGCAGTAACAATAGTAATGTATTTAACCCACCTCCATCACAGGCTTAACAAAGTCTGTATAAATTTAAACCCGATACAAATTATTTGCTGTTATACCGTCTCTGAAATAAGCAATAACTGTATGATCACATGACTTACTTCTTAAACATGAGAAATCAAAAATATGCATTGTTATGTATAAATTTGTAAAACAAAAAAATTATGGTTTCATCAGTATATTGGGAAAGTGATTTCTTAACTTTCCTTAACCCACAATTAAATGGAACATACACTCCTGTTAGATGAAGCGATTGTGTATTTTTCTTTGCTAATCATTTCACCAACAACGTTACCGACAGACGTAAAACGCGCACCCTTGTCGGATACTGCATTACAAATAAATCCAAGCTAGCAGTCGCCTCAACTACGAAGTTAAAACCCAATCAGACAAACAAAGACAGCCAATTCCCATTTATTAGACTTTCCACTGACAAGCTTAACATAATAGAGTAAGGTGACTACTCCAAAGAAAGATGAAAAATTCATATTG
>JARFOD010134992.1:0-13517 GCA_031763545.1 Mopalia muscosa
AACATAGCGTAATTACACTGTATATTTACATAACCTATATACGAGAACGACCGTTCGCGCAAATTTTTTCACGTAACTGAACGATAGGTTACGTGGGTTTTAATTCACGCGAACGATAGATCGGTTACGCAAAATTTTGAAAAAATAAGGCCTGGGTGTTGTGTATGATGTTTATTACACCACTACCCATCAGAAACAATCAGGTTAAGCAAAATTGTGTTTAAGGTTTAACGTCATACTCAAGCATATTTCTCTTACATGTACATGTATATAACAACAAAATGTCCACTTCTCATTTCGCCTGGCTCAAATACAGTAGGAAACCATAAGGAAACCTTGTAGAAACCACCCCTGTGATTAAAAGAGCCACATCGTGTGACTACCTTATAAACCTGTGTTCGACACTGACACAGGGATGAAAATGTGTGAGTGATTAATGAAAGATATGATTGTTTGTTTGTTTGATTGGGGTTTATAATGTTGTACTGAAAGGGTATTTCTCTTATATGATGACAGATTGTCCACTTTACACTGTTCCTTGCCTCATTAAAGGGGAAAACCGGGAAGAAACTTTGAAAAACTACCCCCGCAATTGCCGGAGCCACATTGTGTGACTCACTCATATACCTGCTGCCCATGCTTCGATTTACCGTTCAGGGGTTCGAGTCTGCTTTTCGACCATCAGGTATATGAGCGAGTCACATGTTGTGGCTCCGGCAATCGCGGGGGTGTTTTTACGAGGTTTCATCCCGGGTTTCCACCGTAATAAGGTTATATACAGTGTGAAGTGGACAATCCGTTGTCATATAGGTGAAATACCCTTGAGTACCACGTTAAACACCAATCAAACAAACAAACAAACATTTACCTGATGCTTGACACAAGGATTTAACAAAAGAGGATCAATTAACCAACACAAACCACTGAACCACAGCCATAAGCCGACAAAATTGAAGAACATATTCCTAGAAAAATATGCGCACGGCATGTGGGGGGATGGGAAGTGGGAGTAATTCACACATGTAATGTGGGCCAGGTCAACACCAGCCAATGCCTACAAGACAGTCAGTACCAGCTTGTCACAGATCAATACGATTACAGGGGTTCATAGACATCCAAATATTGATTTTTTTTTTTTTTTGCCATATTGATTTAAAATTTTTTTTTAAATGCCCAACTATTTATTTTTATCATACTTAAACATTAGAAATGGGGTATTTTGAATATGACACCTTAAAATGATGTCTCAACTCTCAAATTGAGTTTATTCTCCAGCTTAACTACCCATTTAGGGTAGCTACTAGCTAAACTACAATTGTATGAACCCTCAGATTATAATGAATACAACATACACTATTTGCTGGAAAATAAATCATATAAAATATTGTCAATAAAACAGCACTAAACACATGTATGACTTACCTCTTTTCTCAGGTTTCCACCTGGGCAATCCTGCATAAAATCCTTATACCTTAAATAGAAAAATTAGGCACATGGATGAAAAGATAAACTTTTGGTTTTACTTAGCAGGACAGGGTGGTGGAGGGAGGGGTGGGAGGCTGCAACACCTTACCTTTTCCCGGATGTGAGCTCAGCAAAGGTTTTGTTTGTTTGTTTCATTGGGGTTTAAAATCGTACTCAAGGGTATTTCACTTATATATGAAGACGTGCCAGCCCAATGGGTGAAGGAAACCACCCTCGACATCACTGGCAACAAACAAAGACAGGACGGGACAAAGACAGGACAATAACAACAGGACGCAATACAGACACCACAAACAGATCCTGTTCCCCTTTGGCTCTGAAAGCACCAAGGGCAGCATGAAGCTCCCTCCAACCACCCGCCTCAGCAAAGGTTACATGTAAAATACAAACTTTAAATGCTAACAGTCTAATATTCTTTTGCATTTTCCAAATTTTTAAAGTTTAAGGTAGAATTTTGGCTACCACAGAAGTACTATACTAGAAGCCCAAATTAATGTCAATTTTAATTATTTAATGTTAATCGTTAAAGGACAACACAAAACAACTATAATCGGATAGGGATATTGAACTGCCTTTGTAAAACAATGACAACAACAGATCTTAATATTGTGAGGATGATTAAGATAGATTTGTTTTCAAGTTGATGTATTAAAAGATATTTTGGTGCCAAAATCCAGACTCTGGAGAACTATGAAACGGTTCTTGAAAACTCCAAGAAAAATGTAAAAGCTTAATCCACATGATTTGTTTGTTTGTTTGATTGGTGTTTAACGTCGTTCTCAATGGTATTTCACTTATATGACGACGACACAAATACAGTCCATCACAAACAAATCTGCGAACACCAGGGTAACAGAAAGCTACCTCTTTTCTCGCTTCTTACGATCGACCGAGGAAGCCGAGGGAGTATTCTGCAGGGCCCTGGCCCACCCGCTCCCTCATGGGGCTAATCCACATGAGGTTCTAACCAAACAATTCACTGGCACTGTTAACATGAGACCTGTGCTGATGTCAATTGACTACAAACTGGTCTATATATTTTCTATGTCTATTTTTAAAATTTATTTTCAATCGACACCTGTTTATTTTCAAATATAAATACTTACCACTGCTGGAGCTCCTTCTTGCTAACTACAAAAACGAAAAGTACAAAATAATTATTCATCTATTTTCTTCAGAATTTTTTTTTGATTGGCTGCTTGGTTGACCAGGCAAGACACATACCATGCCTTGTATCATGTAGCAGTACCACTTATAAACTTTGTATCATGTATCCATACTACGCATTGTATCACGTATCCATACTATGCCTTGTATGATGTATCCCTTTATATAAGCCATGTATCCCTTTATATAAGGCTTGTATGATGTATCCCTTTATATAAGCCATGTATCCCTTTATATAAGGCCTGTATCATGTATCCATTTATATAAGCCTTGTATCATGTATCCATGCTATGCCTTGTATCATGTTCTCCTTCTATGCCTTGCATCATGTACCGCTCATATGCATTTTACCATGTATCCATACTATGCCTTGTATCTTGTACCAATAGTATGCTTTGTATCATGTACCCACACAATGCCTTGTATCATGTTCTCCTTTTATGCCTTGTATCATGTACCCATACAATCCCTTGTAGCATGTACCCATACCATGTCTTGTATTACATGTATGTAGGCCTACCCCTTATATATGCCTTGTACTATGTACCCATATCAAGACTTGTATCATGTACCCATATCAAGCCTTGTATCATGTATCCTTTATATAAGCCTTGTATCATGTATCCTTACTATGCCTTGTATCATGTTCTCCTTCTATGCCTTGTATCATGTACCCCTCATATGCCTTGTACCATGTATCGATACTATGCCTTGTATCTTGTACCCATACAATGCCTTGTATCATGTACCGACACAATGCCTGCATCATGTTCTCCTTCTATGCCTTGTTTCATGTACCCATACTATGCCTTGTATCATGTACCTATACTATGCTTTGTTTCATGTACCCATACTATGCCGTGTATCATGTACCCATACTATGCCTTGTATCATGTACCCACACAATGCCTTGTTTCATGTACCCATACTATGCCTTGTATCATGTACCTATACAATGCCTGGTAGCATGTACCCTTTTATATAAGCCTTGTGCCCTTGATATACCTTGTATCATGCACCCCTTAATAGATGTATTGTATCATGTACCCCTTCTATATCTTATATAGCATGTACCCCTTCTATGCCTTGGTTCATGTATCCATACTATGCCTTGTATCATTCACCAATACCATGTCTTGTATCATGTACCCCTTATATGTCTTGTATCATGTACCCCTTATATGTCTTGTATCATGTACCCCTTATATGCCTTGTACCATCATGTACCCATAATGTCTTGTATGATGTGCATGCTTTTTCATTTGTTGCCCTTCATCCGCTAAAAACTATTGACCATAATGTGAAAGCTAAGTTACATCAATGTATGTTGATCTTGTTTTGTGATGAAACCCATTGTTGCTAGCTGACTCTCTAGGTGGTTCAGCATTTATGGCTGTCAAGAAGCGATTCAGATGTTTAAAAAAAAATTGTAATATACGTTCTAACTGTTCTAGATTTTATAAAAACAACTGTTAACATGTTAATGACCACTTTATAATCTAACTGTAAATAATTATTTCAGATAGATAGGGTTTTTCTTCAACATTACATTTCAAAAAAAAAAAAAAAAAAAGGAATAACAGATATAAAATAATTGTTTTTATTACTAGATGACCGAAAATGCAGTTTAACAAACCATTTTGGATAATTTATTTATTTATTGTCTTAACACATGTGTATTTTATTGGTAAATATTATTGAATATGTACTGTATATAATTTATGTATATTAATAGTATTTATTGTTAAATATTATTGAATATGTACTGTATATAATTTATGTATATTAATAGTATTTATTGATAGTAATAGGGAAAAAACAAATTGGAAATTTGACACATTTTTTCATCATAAAATAAAGTAATTATTATATTATTATATAATTATAAAATACTTTAAATTGAAATTTTGTGGAAAAACATGAAGTAACGAATCGAAGGTATATTGTTTGATAGATAGAAAATAACAGAAGACCGCGTATCACCATTTTACAAGTTCCTGTTTTTCCAAGTTGCAAAATAATTATATGATCAGTATTACCATTATGCATTAAACATGCAGATCATACACGCCTTTCACCACATGGTAAAGAATAATGGTATCCGTATCGACAGTTATACTGGCTATTATATGGGATAACTAGACCACGCCCACTTTGTACCTAACACACTGTATCAACAACAACGTCATTCGTTTTCATCAATTCCGTGTACTTACAATATGTACTGGATAACAAATCCTTGAGATCATTTGAAGGAATCCGGCTATTTCTCTGTCCCATTTCTCACAGAAGTTACAGCTAAATTCTCAGCGTAAAGCTGGCTGTTTGCCATTCAGAATGGTCAAAACGAAACCTTCTCTACAGCGATTTCAGTTTCGCCGCCATGTTTGTTGTCGGGAGTGTCACGTGACATCTGTCAAACCGATCGATTCAGAAACGGATTAAACTGCAGCTGTGTTGCAAAGAGATAGGGTTAGGCCTATAGGAGATAAACAAATTGGCAGAGTCTTGTTGCTGAAACTAGCCGCCTGGGATTTAAATGTAGGGTAGTAAATTATAGGTATTAAATTAAAACGTAATTAAAAAAAAAAAAGTTCACACGTAGGGCCTATAGGCCTACACAGTAATTAAATAAATAAATAAATAAATAAATAAATAATAATAATAATAAATAAATAAATAAAGAAATCAGTTTCAAGAGAACACTTTTTCTAGCTGCGAAAATCAGTTAAGTCGGCTTAATTATCATATTGCCATTACCATTGCCGCGGTGTTTGCAAGTCGCACGGCCTTATTATAAAACAATAAAATAAAAACATATATGTAAGCCCATATCAGCTAGATTTTTCTATTGCTATGGGGCTCGTTAACACGATGTGCGGACAATTAAAAGTTAATCGATAATGCCGAGGTTAATATATAAGGATTTTAGTTATTTTCCATTCTGCTCGAGTGTGTATATATGTCACAAATACAGTGAAAAGGGAATACGGGCAATACTTGACAAAACAACAATTTATTTATTATCCAACCCTTACACAAGCAAATAAATACGGACAATACTTAACAATAAAATATTTTATTTATTATCCAATCCTTACGCATGCAAAGGAGACACGGAGTAGCTTTAACATCTGGAAACACTGTAGGGTAGGGAGGTTGTTCTATTGCTGTGCTGACTATTTCTAGGCTATAATAGAAATACAGTTTAGAATGACGGTACGGCTACGCCATTGGCGTTGTTACATGTTTTGGTATGTTATTTGAGTATTGACAGATTTATCCTTTACTTTCTCTCAAGATTGGGTTACCGGTACCCGTAACAACTCCGGATTAAGATCTTTTTTATGAACCTGTCGCTGTGAGTTTTATCGGTTTTAATCAATCGGCTTTCTTGTATCAGTACCGCTAATTTTCCTTGTATCAGTGTCGTTAGTTTTTTAAATACATTTCACAAATATGGAGAGAAAAAAATATGCAAACTTGAGCGGGGGATGGAACCCGCGACCTAGCTTAACTACATGGTCAAAAGGGCCTGCGCTTCAACGAGAAACTCACAGTAGAAGGACCCGGAGATTGTGCGTTCATCTGTTGTTTGTTTTATTATAAACGTATTTAAAAAAAAAAAAAAATGTATGTCTCGAGTAGTACAAAAGTTACCAACAGATCATTTATTTTTAAGCAAGCATACCAGGTCGCCATGGAAATGCACCTTTCTAGAAATAGGCCAGTCCACATTTATAAATTATATTTATTACCCAGGTCTATAACTTTGATTCAGTCTGTTTTGTAATTTTTGTTTTTGTTCTTTTTTGGGGGGGCGTCTGTTTTGCCTAAGCCTGTTCGCTAATCCCTTTTCTTTCTTTTTTTCTTCTTTATTATTGCTATTCTTTTTATTAGGTTTTTTATTTATATTTTGGAAATAAAATTATGTTTGAACAATAATAAAACGATCTTTAAAGTACACCTATATGGGCCTATGCATGTGTAAGTATAACAGACCAGAAATGCGATGTAGTTCCTTTTACTCTGCAGGCCTATATAATGAGCAGTCAAGTCATTCGACACTCAAAATTGATCGTCTAGTAGCAGACTAGAGACAGTTCTAACTGTATTATTTATTACATACTGTCTGCGAGTTTATTGTTTAACGTTGGAACTATGCATGGAAGCATGAAGTCATTGCTCGATATAGCCAGTCACCAGCAGCGAATTCTCCTCTAGCCGCCGCTGCAGAGAGATCGACATGGGACTCGTGAACACGATGAGCTGACAATTAAAGGTTAATCGATAATGGCGCGTGGGTTGAACTTTTTAGTCAGCCGTAAATTAACCCATTTCTGGAACAGTAAACAAAATTCAGTTTCAATGTTTCCAACAAAGGAAAATAAACCCCTTTCATGTTTTTTATTAGTTTTGTGGTTATTATTATTATGGTACAACGACGTTTGTCTTTTTGGAGTTTAACTTCGTACTTAGGGGTATTTCACTTAAATGATGACTGATTGTCCACTTCATCCTGTTCATTGCTTAAATATTGTGGAAAACCGAGAGGAAACCTCGTAAAATGTACCCCCGTCTTTACCACATGGTATGCAGATTCTCTATACGCCACGGCCATTTGATTTAAACCGGAAGCGGGCTAACCTCCATGCCTTACGTACGGCTGTTTTGGTCATAAATCAAGTTCCATTTTGAATGTCTACATGCAGTGATATCTACTAATTCAGCGTAGATTGTGCGGCCGTAGCAAGACAAATTACAACTGTATAAATAAGATACCAGTCACCCAAATCAAACAAACAAACAAACAAATTATAAAGATGCTAACAAGTTTAATCATTTTTAAATGAATAAAATTGTTCATTTTAATGTTGACCTACATAACCCTTTTTCAACTTTTTATGCACC
Source organism: Mopalia muscosa (assembly GCA_031763545.1). Taxonomy (NCBI): domain Eukaryota; kingdom Metazoa; phylum Mollusca; class Polyplacophora; order Chitonida; family Mopaliidae; genus Mopalia; species Mopalia muscosa. The sequence goes on from JARFOD010134992.1 coordinate 7,564, forward strand.
TTTGGCTTATAGTAAAGGGAGAGCACCTTCATCCCTTCCTGGTAAGACAGTAGAGTTAGAAAAAAGGAGACAAAAAAAAAAAAAAGAAAAGAAAGGAAAGCGATAGCAAAAATTAACGCATAACCTGCATGATGCCGATAAACTCCTTACAGTGTTAGTATTTTTATGTGAATTTTAAAATGTCTTCTTAATACTTTAGAGTCAAGATTTCGACGAATAGAAGAATTATTTGATTCTTTGTTTAGGATATACTCGTGCATGGATCCAATCAACTTTGTACTGGTATACAATCTCTGAGGTAACGTAGACCTACCACTCTGATTAATCACTGGGAAACCTCTAGAAATATTGAACATGAAACTGAGATCAATAGAAACAAGTCCGGGTCATTAGTGTTTATCGATCCTTCAATGATAGCCAACTATTGAGAAATGGATTCTGAACACGCTGGCATTTTGATATTTACGGAAACACCCGAGAGTCGTTTCCGTTGGTTATAGTCCAAGTGTCCGTTGTGCAGATTTCCGCCCTCTTTTATTGGTGCAAGCTATAAAGAAATACCCATTTTTCAAGAATAATGGCGTGCTTGCAGAATTGAAAGGATTCCTTGTCCGGGATGCCAAGTCCTTTATAACCCTCAGCATATCGTATCCCGTGCTGTGTTCCATTTGGTTCGTAATGATAGTTTGTCTAGAGTTAAAAGAGCAATATATATTTATCAGTCTGGCTCTTTTAGGCCACGCATGAAGTTATCGTTTAGTATAGACCTCCTATGGCTTTATACAAAAGGACAACATAATACGTAGCTAATATCAACCGTGTTTTAACCCGTATATATGGAAGCCGAGAGAGGACATCTCGCTTTCTCTTTTTCAAAATCTGTAACGCGAATGAGCGAGATTTTCAACGCGAGGGCGCCACATGTCCTCGGTCGGCTTCCATCATGACTTATATGTAAGTTTTATAGAACACATGAAAAATCAGACCTTTTCACGGAAGAGCCAGGTACTTTAAGAGCTCGTTCTGGAGCCACTGTATAATTGGTCCATCACTTTACAAATTTATCTAACATTGGCAATAATTAGCACCATACCTAACCCTTAAACTAACACTAACCTTTAAACTAACACTAAACCTAAACATAAACTGAACCTAAAGCTGAACTTCACCTGTAAGGATGTTTATATTGATGTTTATGCAAACTATCGGCCTTCCAGTGACTGCAATCGTGGCTAAATTTCCCCAGAATCGTAATCCAGGATGCTAGAGTAGGATTCTGGAGAGTTTGAGGGTGAATCCCGGGGAGTTCATGAAAGTGACTCCGTGGAGTACCTGTTGGTGGCTGTCGTGGGGTTTTTGGAGGTGACTGTCATGTTATTTCTGCAGGTGACTGTCGTGGAGTTCCTGATGGTGACTGTCGTGGAGTTCCTGATGGTGATTCATGTGAGGTGACTGGTTGTGATTCACATGGAGTTGCTGGTTGTGATTCACATGGAGTTACTGATTGTGATTCACGTGGAGTTCCTGGTGGTGACTCCCGTGAAGTTCCTGGAGGTGACTCCCGTGGAGTTCCTGGCGGTGAATCTCGTGGAGTTCCTGGTGGTGACCCCTGTGGAGTTCCTGGTGGTGATTCCCGCAAAGTTCCTGGTGCTGACTCCCGTGGAGTTCCCGGCGGTGAATCTCGTGGAGTTCCAGGTGGTGATTACCGTGGAGTTCCTGGTGGTGACTCCCGTTGAGTTGCTGGTGGTGACTCCCGTGGAGTTCCTGTGGTGAGTTCCGTGGAGTTCCTGGTGGTGATTCCCGTGGAGTTCCTGGTGCTGACCCCCGTAGAATTCCTGGTGGTGACCCCTGTGGAGTTCCTGGTGGTGATTCCCGTGGAGTTTAAGGAGGTAACACACGTGAAGTTCCTGGTGGTGATTCCTGTTGAGTTCCTGGCAGTGATTCCCGTGAAGTTCCTTGTTATGACTCCCGTAGAGTTCCTGGTGGTGATTCCCGTGGAGTTCCTGGTGGTGAATCTCGTGGAGTTCTTGGTGGTGATTCCCGTGAAGTTCCTGATGGTGATTCGCGTGGAGTTCTTGGTGGTGAATCCCGTGGAGTTCCCGGTGGTTATTCCCGTGGAGTTCCTGGTGGTGATTCCCGTGGAGTTTCTGATGGTGATTCGCGTGGAGTTCTTTGTGGTGAATCCCGTGAAGTTCCCGGTGGTGATTACCGTGAAGTTCCTGGTGGTGATTCATGTGGAGTTCCTGGTTGTGACCCCCGTGGAGTTCCTGGTGGTGATTCCCGTGGAGTTCCTGGTGGTGATTCCCGTGGAGTACGTTCCTGCTGGAGACTCCTGTCGTGTTCCTATTTTTGACCATCTGCACGGATATGACATGTTGTTTATCTATAAAACGGAGTAAAGTGACAACTTGTATCTGTCGATATGCGAACTCAGTAGTTATGTTACCCTGCTACAAGCAGAGTAATGCGAGTGAGTGAGTGAGTCAGTCTGTCATTCTGTCAATCATAGAGTCAGTGAGTGAGTCAGTCAGTGAATGAGTCAGTCAGGGAATGAGTGAGTCAATGAGTCAGTGAGTTGGTCAGTCAGTGCGTCGCGCGGTCGGTCGGTCAGTGTCAATGTTATTCACTGAGTCAGTCAGTCAGTCAGTCAGTCAGTCAGTCAGTCAGTGAGCATTTTAAATTCCTTGGGCGAAATGGTGAGCATATGCCTCCAGCCCGCTCCCACCCCCAACCCACTCCCCGCTGTTGTGTTTCACTTGGTTTATCCTACACATTGTCTTTGTTATTTTAATTCATCGTTCGACGCAATAATTGATATATTTACTAAGTTATTTAAAAAATAAAAAGGCGACAAGAGCAGCCACTCGCGATGCAAAGCTTACATCGGTAGACCGTTATGTGTACACAAGTCTGAATTCCCGTGGATTATACTTCAAACTATAATATAGGATTATACATACCGTTTGACCAATATATAGACCGTAAAGCTTTATCAGCCTAGCATATAAAGTCACAACGTAATTGAACCTTTTATTGGATTACGATTATACAGTAATCTCGGATGTGATATTAAGACCGCTAAGCCTTTTCCACACGCCGTATTATTAATGACTGATTCTATAACTGTACATTTATCTGCGGCGAAACCCAGCCGCATAGACCGTTTTAAAAACGTTGCAAACTGTCGAATTGCCTACATCGGGTCTCGATGTAGCGCTCAGATCTTTAATTAGGTAGACTTACTGACTTACTACAGGTTGAACATCCCCATCGAATAAATTCTGTATCATTGTATTATGCAAACATGTTTAAAAAGTTACTGATTCATCTACAGTCGCGGTGGGAAAAATGACGGGTTGGCAACAGATACTTGAACCGTATTTCCGTATTTTTATTAAGCTAATGGGCGATTTCTAGTTTCATTTGCCATATAAAACGTGCCAGAAAGTTCAGTATTTCAAATGTAAGGCGCATTCCCACAGTACGATTTGTAATAAGGACGACGACCTATCAAAACTCCGTAAATAATGTAAATCTTCTACAATCGTTACTACAAATCGTACGATAAGAATGCACCGTTAAGGTGTCAGCCTAATAACCTTACACCTCCAGCCATTATGGTTAATTATTTCAAAGTTCTTTAGAAAAGATGATTGTTCTATATTGAATCAATAAGACACAATACGGTGTTTTCTGGTTATGACGTTACGACAACAGAGTGACGTCCCTTTGCGAAATAACGTTATCGGTTGTCGTAACGTCGTAACTCAAAACCTCCGTATTGTTCGTTAGTATTGGAAAAAAAGGAGATACAGGCTTACACGCTACTGTTGAAGTTTAAGGGTTCCATACAGAACAACGAAGGGTTCCACCAGAGCCATTAACCGAATAACCTTTATTGGTTCTACTAGGGCCATTTTTCCTAAGTATAATTCGATGTACCGTTCACAGATTTGAGTCCGTCTGTCGATCATCGGGTATTTGAGTGTCAAATAATGAGGCTCCGGCAATCGCGGGTTTGGTTTCTCTCCCGGTTTTGGCAATGAACACAGTGGAATGGAAAATTCGTCATTTAAGTGAAATATCCTTGAGTACGACGTTAAATCCCAATCAAACAAACACACCATTGCTCAATAAAAACAGTAGGCCTATAACTATTCCTCAAGCATATACTAACCGCGTACCCAGAGGCAATGGCGGGTTTTTAAAAAACTTCCGCTAAGAAATTTGCACATGAGAGTTTAATTGGAATATAAGATAATTCATCGGTTTTAATTTTAAATCGAAATTTCTGTGCCAGATAAAATAACTATTTTTGAAAAGTATATAGTTATGTACCGCACGTAAGACGCAGACCCGAACTTTTTTCCTCGTCAACAATAAAATATATATTTGTCAAAACACAATTATCAGAATAAAACAAACAGTAAAGTAAATTTGTGGGTTATTTACTAATTTGTTGATTAATTTGGATTCAATAAAAAATATATGTACCAGTAAGTAAAAAATGCAGTTACTAAGGACATCAAGCCCTCACTAGTTAGTAAGTTTATGTGATATTTATATTTGAAAATAAAAAAAGATCTTACATTTATTACACATTACGAAACTTTAACATCTGTAGGCCTACAATGTCATTTGTGTTTTTGACGGGGGTCTACGTTTTGACAGATGCCGCGACGAGCGTAAACCCAAACTGTAGCAACACGTGCCAAAAAGGGGCTCATTAAATACAATTGGACATATCGCGCGCAAAAAAGAAATAATCTATCCGGACACCAAATGTTGATTGGGTGCTAGATATTCCTCCAGCGAACCTCATATATGAATGCTCTGATTGGCTGATCGTCTTTGCGACAAATTTAATATTATTGTTCCATTGGCTACGTTCTGCAAGCCTCGTTTTACAATTTAAGGCTATTCCACTGATCTACTATTGGAGTTAACCGGCTTTATAATGTGGCTGGTACGTGACTATAATACGGTACTAGCTAACAGCCCGTGTCACTTTTGACACGCGGCCTATGGCTGTATTTTACGCCAAATGATATCCGATATTTATTATATTATTGTAAGTCCAACCGCGAGTATTTAATGCACTACAAAATTGATATTTATTTAAGAGGGGCTTAGATACCTAAGGATTATTATTCTATGTAATATTGCCACCGAATCACTGACCATAACGTAGACTAGCGTTGTTAATGTATAGATCTCTACTATAACCTTGGTACGATAGGACTTATTTAATAAGAAACTCTCTTCGCCGACACCTACATAACGTGAACAGGTAAAACATAGTTAATTTCTGTAAATATTTTTGTTGTTGTTGCAGAATTCCCTCAGAACTAACACCCTATTATAAAACCCTATATCTTGTTTTGCGGTAAAAACTCATTTTTTTACGGTCCCAAAAAATTAGAAAGGTCGTCGATACGTGTTAAACGTAATTAAAATTGTATGTGTCAACATTATACGACAATTTACCTGCAATATATATGAAAACTTGTTAAGCAATATTAAATTATTAAATTATTCAATGAATGTCTTTAAGGTCAATGGTATGAATCATATTCATAAAATAATTACGCAGAGCAAGAATGTACACCTTGTCCCTTTAAAAAGGCCGTCGACGATTGATATTTATCATTCGAATATTGACAGTATATTCCAGGTAAAGCCAATGCCCCAATGATAAATATCAAACATCGACGGGGGCCCGCGGCCTTGGCTCAGTGGTAGAGAGTGCGCTTCTTGAACAGAACATTCTTCGATTTACCGTTCACGGGTTCGAGTCCCACTTTCGACCATCACATGTTGTGGCTCCGGCAATCGCGGGGGTGGTTTTTACTAGGTTTCTTCCCGGTTTTCCACCGCTATAAGGCTGTGTACAGTGTGGAGTGGACAATCCGTCGTCATATAAGTGAAATACCCTTGAGTACGACGTTAAACAC
>JARFOD010135003.1:0-13516 GCA_031763545.1 Mopalia muscosa
GTAAAGGTATTTTATGAACAAGCCTAAATTGTTACTGGTATGTTGGGTTTGTGATTATTAAATCGAACTATTTGAAATGACTATGTCCTTTGCGCGAAAAGTGTGGTTGTAAACTTTATCTATCGGATTTAACGACTAATCTGTTTTACAATAGTTCATAATTTTTGAAACAGAGCGGTTTTGGCTCTTTAATCATCAACTGGCAGTAAACTATACCACACATGCGCAGAGTTTGCCTGTTCACAGCATTCTAAAATATAATCGATTCTACTTCCTACGTCGAGACACTGACTCTAAAATACAACCCGGTCATCTTGTTTTGCACTTCTTTATTTGCCGGTCTGTGGTATATTTCGCGCCAACTATTGGCGGAAATTAATGCGCGATGGCCTAGCATGGCGTACGAGAGTTGTCTTAGTCTCGTCTTCCATTGAAACTCTCGCCAAAACACAATCGTGGACGGACGTGTACTAAGAGTATAAAGGGAGAGAACTCTGATTGGAAAAAAACGAACGCAACTGTCCGGTGTTTGTTAATTAACAAAACATAATATCATAAATTTAACTTTGGGACGATAAGGTAGTTTCTACTAGAAAATAAGTATGTGATTATATCACGATTCCTTGTATCTGAGCCGGAAGTTTAGATCCTGTCGAACGTCCCGCGCTCGGTCCTCATAGAATTTCATTCTATATATTTATGATACTTTGATATAGGCCTGCAGTATCGATCCTGTGCGCTTACATTTTCCCAAATTCCCCACAACTGTTCCTAGCAGTATTTTCATTATTTTGGGATAACACTTTCTTAGTTTGAACCGATTCTAGTTCAGAAAGTTTTTCAGGTTGAAACCCGTCCGGGAATCGGACCCACGAGCCCTACAGCTAAGCACCAGATCGCCAGCAGTAAATGCGGGCCACCTAGACCACTCAGCCACCCACCTTCTTTTTATGAGCTAGAATCGGTTCTAACTAACAAAGTGTTATTCCAAAATAACAAAAATACTGCCAATCTTCACTTTCTAAAAGACACAAAAATTATTCACAATAATTCCTGGCGTGGGTTGTCTCAATGTCTGAATAAACTGTCAAATAATTCTCTGTCGGAGTGGAACTGTATTTCTGGATGGATCTTAAACTGGGGAAGTTTTGTAGATGTATCCCCAATGAAGCAGATGTACATGTGGACTAAATTAGATAGGTTCTTTAAGTGGCATTTAGAATTGGATAGCATAAAACAATTAAGAATTTCTGATGGATAACAACTTCTTGGTTTTATTGGTCACACTGTTTCTATCTCATTCTGGAGATCATTTTCAAGTTTTTCACACTTTAAAACGATCTCACAACGTTTCTATCTCATTCTAGGGATACATTTTCAAGCCTTTCCCATTTAAAAACGATCTCTATAATGAGATAGAAGCGTTGTGACCAATAAAACAAGAAGTTGTTATCCATAAGAAATTCTTACATGTTATAAATTAGATAGTTTGAATAATATGCGATGTAATCGTCAACTACACATATATGCGGTTATTGATTAAATAATTAAAGCTAAGGCAGTTGCACGGCACTATATTGTCATTGTAAAAGAGACATGATCAACGGTCCTTTTACGAATGATACGGGTTGAAATGCATTCAATAAGCTTATAGGTGATCTATACGGTTGATACTGGAGATATATCAATAATATGGATATTATATATGGTTAAAATACCCGGGTTATACACAGTTGATACGGGATTATACAGTTGATACGAATTATATTTCAATGATAGGGATATTATTTAAAGTTCAAATATCCGGGTTAAATACAGTTGATACGGAATATATACAGTTGATACGAGATATATACAGATGATACGGGTTATATACCAATGGTACTTATAGTATATATAGTTAAAATACCCGGGTTAAATACAGTTGATACGGGTTATATACCAATGGTACGGATAGCATATATAGTTAAAATACCCGGGTTAAATACAGTTGATACGGGATATAAACAGTTGATACGGGATATATACAGTTGATACGGGTTATATATCAATGATACGGATAGTATATATAGTTAAAATACCCGGGTTAAAAACAGTTGATAATGGATATATACAGTTGATACGGGTTAGGCATATATGTCAATCATACGGATAGTATATACAGTTAATATGTGATATACACACTTCATACGAGTTAGTTATCAATGATACGGGTGTAAAATATTGCTAAAATGAGTTAAATATATTTGATATGGGATTTATACAGAGGATGGCGGATATAATTATTGAAATGATACACATTTATTTATCCCAGATGACTTGGGTCATATATTTGAACTGTACTTGCTATATGCATTTGGCATATTTGTTTTTTGTTTGTTCGTTTGTTTGTTTGGCTTTAAGGCGGCACTAAAGGTTTTCTAATTCACATGACAGTCACTGTCACTGGCAACAAACAAAGACAAGGCAGGACAATCACAGGATGTTATACAAGGGCATCACAAACAGTTCGGCTTCATGCTGTTCCTTAGCTCTGAGAACACCAGGGCAACAGGACGTATAAGCAGTATTACAGGTCTACTACCTAGCTGAACGGTTGCTACAGAAATACTGATATTGGGCTACATGATGTCATCTAAAAACACCTCTGGGATTAAACAAAAACATCTAGAAATCAAAACACACATCTACTGCAATCCTGAAGCATTTCTGGCTATGAAAGCTATACAATTGAGTTCAATTCATAGAAATGTCAATTCATGGCACAGAATTGTTTTTCAATGTTGGCATATTCCGTGATTTTTTTTTTCGCCCAATGTCAAACGACGTGCAAGTCCGTTGATATACTTCTTTAAAACAGCCAGATTGATCAGTTGCCGAATGGTGCTTTCTTTGAACTTTGAACTTTAAACTTCAGTCTGCGTGTTGCCCTGGCAAGTTATAAGGGCATAGACAACCTTGGTCTGTCAATCATATACTGCAAAGAGACATTGAGTAATTGATTCAGTATCGGATCTGTATTTTTTTTGTTTTTGTTAATGGTACTATAAGAAAAAAAAGAAACTTAAATTGTAGTCTAAGATTGTGAATGTATTCTCAATCACTTTATAGACTATGTGAGATTTAGCGCTAATCGGCTTACTGAAAATATACATATATTTTAAGTAAATGAAGAGAGGAAAATTTGCTTGCCTACACCGGGAATCATATATATAATTCCAGGTTATTGTTCCACAAAGTGACCGTAGCCTAAATTGATCTTAACTACCATGACAACATAATACCTTCTCCACTGGTCGCCATGACAATTTGGACGAACTGAACTTAAGATTGATCTATGGAACAGGACCCATGTGACCCTGTGATGTCAGAATAGTCGAAATTTGTGGTCTTTTTAACAACGACCGTGGCGTTACTTCTAAACGCCACTAGCTTCCATTTTGCAACGACAAAGGACCACTTTTCAAAGATAAAAATACGTCCGTATTTAAATATTGAGATTCGCATAAATAGAATACTAGTTGGCTAAATGAACATTGAATTATTGAAATGATAATTCAAGCCTTACCTGACCGATTGGTCTCAACTGCCTCAGGTTGTTTTTCAAAGTCATCTCATCCACATACTGATAGTCAGCTGATTTGACGGAGGGAGGGACGTAAATGTTGAACTTGTTCTCTTCTCGTTCCTCCGGTAAGCCGGAATGATAGCCCTGCGATTTCAGACAAATATATTACAAATTAAGGAGCTTATTTCAAATTTGAATCTTTTCTCATAAACCAGGGATAAAAATGTTAAAATTCCTCATTTGCCTTTCCTGGAGTGCGTCGTGTTAATAGTTCTAAGTCGTGTCAATGGAAGGGTGCGATTGTTCGGGTGGTTATTTGACACCCGAAATTCGATCTTTAAAAAGTGTTCATTTGTGGTCGCAAAATGGGCGCTACTGGTGTTGTTCTGTTTATGTCCGTGGAAGACATTTATTTTTATTTTTTTAGACAGATAAGCATGACGTATTCTATTGTTTATCTATTTATTTTTTTATTTATTCATTCATTCATTCGTTCGTTCGTTCGTTCGTTCGTTCGTTCGTTCGTTCATTCATTCATTCATTCATTCATTCATTCATTCATTCATTCTTGTAGCTGCGGAAACCGTTTGGTTGTTTAGGATGTTATTTTCCGGTCTTCCAGTAAACATGGACATCCCATAGTCAACAAATGAGTGCAATAACCTTAAATACAAGGGTTAAACACTAAGTACACATTATCGAAACCAGCAAAATTCTTCCATATGGTCCTACTGGCCTTCCGTAATTTTAATTACAATACGAGGGGCGTATATAAACATCCGATAAAAATAAAGTCAAATCCATTGTTTACTTCTGTTTGAAATTTTGTGCGGGGTCACATATTTAATGGTCTGGGTCACCAGATGACGTCACGATTCTCTATTTGTGACGAGGTAAATTTCCTAATCGTCACGTTCCAAAGCGGTTTTACTCACTTTGGACTTTATTTTTCCTGGCCGATGTGAACAACGGTAAATATTGACGAGTCGACTAACAGTTTCGGGCTTATGCCTCTTTAATAAGACATCTGTTAAAGTACCTATGTACATGGTAAGGTGTATTGTATAAAACTTTTGTGCAATATCTGATTTGTTTGTCTGTATGTTTATTTGTTTGTTATTAATTGAGTCATCTACATTAAGATGCTATAATACAGGATTACCAATCATGCTGGATAACGACTAATACAGGATTAGCAATCATGCTTGATGGCGATTTATGATTAATATTCTTGGGAAGTGGTGGCGATTCTGGCTACACGCTTCGATAAGGTTTGCGTATACAACAGAATACCTTTAAAAGAAATTCGCCGGATTAGCTTGAGATCGATAGAGGCTAGGAAATGATGGATGCGATTGATATCAGCGGGGTTAGCATTTTATTAAAACCTTCGCTGCATAATGGAGCTGGATGAAACTGGTGGTCACGAAAGGTGGAGTTGGTTGTAAACTTTCTACACGCGACTGTCTCATTGAAAAAAAAAAGAAAAAAAAAGAAAAAAAAATCCCAGACGATTACAGCTTTAACAAAAGGAAACGAAAGTAAGGAAGCGTTTGAATAATTAGTTTTTAAAAACCCTTCACTTTACGAATAATTGGGACAAGGTTCTGGGACAATAATAGAGGTCAAGGTCGTGACGTTTCAACCAAGAACGATTGATCCGTTGTGTTGTCTGCAAAATTCCCCCTTCGCTGCATGCATGGGTTTTTGATTTGTCTTTTTTTCGCTATGCTAAGAGGCTTTGTAAATTCAATGTTTGTAAACGGAGGTATATCTTTATTGTAAATTTCGTTCCAAAATAATTCATACCGTTACGAAAGTTGTAAAAGTATTTCTTGCTTCTGAACAATGAAATTTAAGAAATTCTAGTGTTATGTAACTATAAAAGCGTTTCCATAATGATCGAATGTTAATGTTCCTCCAGTGCTAAAAAAAAGAAAACATTGCTTCTCTTCAAACAATCTGCCCTTAGCCAGAGGGCCAGTATGCCACGAATTACTGATTTAACAGGAATATCAGAACGGAGTACAATTGTTAACATGGTACACCTGATTTTGACTCGAATGCAGCCTTTTCATAAATTAATACACACTTTGTACGACAGAAGGATCGGACGCCATTTAAATCAGACATTTTCGTCTTGTTATAAGACATTCATATAACAAGTCATCAAACAAAAATTATCAAAATCGAATTTGGAAGTTTTGGCAGACGAACAGTATCGCTACATGGAGATCACGAGAGCGGAAATTATAAAACTATGAGCTGAGTGTGGCTGAGCATGGCAAATTGATTTTAATTCATAACAAGGAGATTCCTGCAAATACTGTCAAATCGAATAAGAATCACCGTATTTTCTTTCTTTCTTTCTTTTTTTCTTTCGTTTTTCTTTCTTTTTTAAAAATTTCTCCCCTCTTTGTTTCGTTCTTTCTTTTTTTATGCCGCATATATAGGTAAGCAACTATGCTTATTTGCATATTTGGTCGCAATGGAGATCACGTGACAGGAAACAATATGGCCGAACGAGGTCGAGGCTGTGAAATGATTTGTTACAAGTTCATTGTGGTGTTGACACACGCGATTGTCTCATCAGAAAAAGAACGAAAATTATCAAGAAGACAGTTTCTTTAAAGAAGGAAGTGAAGAAAAGGGAAGCGGTCGGATAAATAGGTCATTAACTGCTCTTAAAGATTAATTGGGTCATTGATCAAGGAGGCAATTTGACCCAGAAGTGGTCGATGGATGACGGTGTCTAGAACTCAGCGTCTCGGTATTTTTTCCCCTCTTTTATGTGAATTAAAAGCCTGGAAAGAAATGGTAATTACCAGGTGGTAATGAAATGCACGGCATCTTTAACTTTGTACTGCGATGACTTTCAGGATAGCCATGTTTTGCACATGTGTAGACATACACAACATAAATCTGTTAACAAAACCAACAGTGTAGCATACTGCCAAATAAAAACAAGAAGGACTCCACAAAAAGAGATTTTAATTGTTGTTCGATAAACATCGGGGAATCAAAAAATAAAAATAAAAAAAGTCCATAGAATAACAACATGGGATTTTATAAGACATTCCCAAAAACATGTTTGAGAGCATTATTTTGGCAATTAAGTTACTTGTTGCTTTTTAACGCATACATAGAGCAACTTTGGATAAGACGGCGCCATTACGCTCTCCTCAGACCAGCAAACGCACCATGTAGCTGCAACGTTGTATACCAGCTATATACATAGGTAAAGTTGCACAGTAACCAAATAAAAACGTTACTACAACATACATCTCGTTTCACAAAGCGACCGTAACTTACGTTGAACGTTACTGTCATGGCAACATTATAGCTTGAACAACGGTCGTCAAAGTATTTACGTTTACGCTTAAGGTTAAGGTAAGGTCGTTTTGGGAAACGGGCCCTTGTTGTTTGAAAATGTGTAAATGTATAATGGGAGTCAAGATGTGTAAATGTATACTTGTTTTATTTGACTGGGGTTTAACGACGTTTTTGAGGTTATATCACTCACATGACGACGTGCCAGCCCAATGGATGAAGGAAACCACCCTCAACAATACAGGCGTTAAACGAAGACAATACAGGACAGTCACAAGACAAAGCAGATACCTGACAAAACCGATAGGCGTCTTGCTGCTCCTGGGCTCTTAGAGCACTGGGGCAACAGGACCTCCCCACCCTCACACCCCCTTTAGAAGATATGTGATAAAACTGTAGCATATATGACCTCACAAGTGAAAGAGTGACGAAAAATACTTGATACATAAGTATTTAACTTGTGAGTTTAGTTAAACCACTCCATACCGGGATATATAACCTGCAATGAATCAAAACTGTGGATTAATTCCATTTCAACATTACATAACGATGTGAAAGGGTTTATAACAGCCCTTACCTTTATAGTTTATAAACTCATTATTTTTTTAAAGAGACGTTCACGGGAATGACGTACGTTGTGGTCCTTCCTCATTCAGTATTGATATCCTTATTTGGATAATTTGGCAGACGAACCGTTTCACTGCCATGGAAATCACGTGAGCGGAAACCATGGCTGAATGGATTTGAGGCTGGGAAATGGATTTTATTTGTTACAATGACGTTCGCTGCAAGTTTTACACACGCAACTGTCTCTTTGCAATAAAAGGAGTAAGAAAAAAGCTTCAGAAAGACAAATGCAATAAATAAAGAACTCGGAAAAGAGGTAAAGCCGTTTAAATGGCGAAGAGATTTGTCAAACTGGGTCAAGGGTAAGTTGTGTCCCACAACTAGTCCATCAGAATCTGAATCTAAGCTTCTCACTGAAGCGTATTTTAATAAATAATACTCAAACAACGCTTTATTGACAACATTTTATCAAACCAGTATAATCGATATATTTGCACAGAATCTTGGTCTATATCGACCCAAAATAATTGGGTTTTTTTTGTATTTTTACAGACGGCACATTTTGTTGCCCTGTATATCACGTGAGCGGAGACAACAGCTGAATTAACTAAGGCAACGTTTTATCTAATTTTAAATCCATAAACTTTAAGGTTTGGGGCAAAATTTTATGCAATATTTAATTTCTTTTTTTTCAAATATCGAATTAAGATGGGCCAAAATGTTCCAATGGACATCATGTCGACGGGAGCTATGGCTGAATATGGTCAAGGTTGTGACAATGATGTGATTTGTTACAATTGGGTAGAACTGACACACGAAAATGTCCAGTCAGAAAAAAAGAAGAAAATTAGCAAAAAGACGATTGTCTTAAAGAAAGGAGGTGAAAAGAGGGAAACGTTTAAATAAATAGGTCATAAAATGCGCTTTGAGATTAATTGGGTCATTCCTTCAAGACAACGACAAAGGGTCAAGGTCAACCAATTACCTAGGCGTGATCAATGGATGTTGGTGTCTAGAACTCGGCGTCTCGATAACTTTCTTTTCTTTCAAACAAATGTGGAGCTTCCGCTTAAACAGCAATTAAATAGACGCTTATCAAACTATCAAACTATAGACTTCCGAGAACATGTCTTCATGAAGTTTCGTAGGTAATTAATTGATCCTCTCATTCTTTAATTGAACATTATTTGTGCATAAGTGTACCCCACAGGGCCCGTGGTTGAAGTTCAAGAAATAAAATAAAGAAATAAATTCTTAAGGCTTCGAAATCTTTATCCAAATTTCATTCTTTCATTTTCCGTTGAATACAATTTAAATCAGAGGGAGTAATTTTTGTTTTTAAAATATCGCTTATAATTTGTCGTTATTAAGCACAACAAGTAACGTAAAATGGTGTTTTTGTATTGCCAGGTATGTTAAAGTTTGTCTTAACGTAATGAAATACTTCGTTAGCTTTGTGCATATGGGCCCTGATACCAATATATTTGCATTTTTCATCAGCTTGACAAAGTTGGCCAGCAAACTGGTATTACAGGTACAAACACATACACATACGCACAGCTTGGTTTGCTTATCGCGCACTTTCTCGCGTTACTTATTATCTACAAGCAGTCAACCAACGTGTTATCTTTAACGTCACGTGATGTTTTACCTAAAATAAATGATAGAAAAGCCAATGGTACACCTTTCTGGTTTTAATGTGCTTTAATTGCAGACTTCTACTATAACTAAGATTTTTTAGGTCCTTCTGTTCCTCCGTATATTATACACAGCCAATAAAGGTATCCCTTAGAACCGAAAGGTCAAGCGCTACTATTTGCTATCTGGACAGGTCACACGAATTCCTACCGGGCTACATTTACTTTACACAACGCACTACTCATCCCGTAATTGAAACATTCTAACCGGTTGACTTTCTAAACATTCAAAGAAGAATCCTTTTCCATTGTTGTCCAAGAAAAATTTAGAGGAAAAGGATGTCCCATCAACGAGATCGTCATTCTAGAATAAAGAAGATATCATCAAAGCTCGGGGCAGACAACTACATTTTGCTTAAGTAAAGTGACATTCGTGATGCTTTGCTTAGGTCGTTTGCTTACGATTGCAGCAAAATAAACACAAGCATTTCGTCATTGGTGTCCAAAGTTTCAAAATCAAACTAGTTTGATCGCATTTTAAATTCGTGCAACTCTTCTCCTCCTATGCGCAGAACGAAAACATTTTGCTTTCAAACTTGTGAGAAAGAGCATGCGTGATGACATCCACTTCACTTGAAAGTCACATGACCTTTGTTGTGGTCTAAGGTCAGCATGAAATTGAGAACGTTAAAAATTTTTTCAAACGTGACAACCGATCGGTTTGTTACCATGTCGCTTTTCATAACAGTTTATGCCTTTCATTTCATTTTTGTTCTCAAAAGACTGTCGAACTGTGCCCTCAAATAAAACAATAAACATTGTAGGCCTACAGTGGGATCAGAAATAAATGTTATCGACTTAATAACACACACGAGAAACACGACAGTGACAGTTAAGTGGCATGGCACAAAAAACAGCAATAGCTCCACTGGATGTATTACAAAACTACGGTATAATGATTTGAATATTTTTCAGAGGCCGACTACTTAATTTCCTATCAAATGTTTATCAATTAGGTGTCGTCATCTATTAACTGCACGGACAAAACTTTTTTGCACAATCTCACGTTGGTGCAGTTGATTGGTTGTTTGCATTTAAAATGGTCCAATCATAAACCAGTACATGTACTACATGGCGGCAACTTCAAAACTATTATCATCGATTTGCATTTCGAAATGGAAATCGAAAGAGCCAAAATGTCAAATGCTTGCTCTTGCCGAATCAGCGACGCCCTAAGGGATGTTCAAAAAATTATTTGTGAAAATGGGACTTTTTGCAGTAAAAGGTGAACAATAAAAAAAAAAAAATAAAAAAAAAATTTCATGATGGAAAACAAGAAATCATATCGTTATTGTAAAACCCATCTGACTGAATTGCTATACATTGTTTTGATATTTTTCAATGACAACAGTACATACTACAATAATAAGCTTTGAACAAAGCCTCCTTCACCTCACATTACACGGAACTTTATGTTGTAAAGAATCCGAAAACAGATAGGCCTAATTAAATAGAAACATGGCAATGCTTTTTGGAATTTCATCGCTGAAATCCAAAACGCCCTGTTACTATCGCAAATCCCACTTAAACAATTTATTTTAATAATCTATTAAGAGTGTCTCATGAAAAATAAAACGCTCGGACCAGATTCTATGAATTGTAACTTGAGTTAAAACTGTTCAGTTATAGATTTCAATCCGTTAATTCAATTATACCATACGTGTGATACATTAGCCTATATTTCAACTAAATAGCTAAACCTAAGACATTTTGACTCAGTATATTAGCATTTATACGCCGATATATTGAGTCGAAATGAACTTATCGCTTTTCAGAATTACACTATTTGTGAATCACATCCTATATATTCATTAGCCATTACTTTGATACGAATTTACATCTATAATCTAACACTGAGTAGGCAAAATTAGAAGATTTTATATACGATTTCATATTTAAAAACTGTTGTTTAGAATCTCAAAAACATCTGGCAAACTATATTCATACTACTCGAATCAGAACACCAGGGGCCGATTTTACGACACGCACTTTTTGGTTTGACGGATAATCTAGTAATAGACATAAACAATACTTTTAACTTGAATTTAACCTGTGGATATTTAAGGAAACACATCATAAGAACTTTAAGTAAATAGCCAATAGGAATTAAATACTATATATACAATCCTGAATTAATGGATATGGATTTCCAGTTAAGTTATTATTTGCTTCGTGAAATCGGGCTTTCATCCCGTTGCCCTTTCTTAACCATTAATAAATAAACCTTAGCAGCATTTTGAAATTCGTGGAATTGGGCAAAATATCTGGTAAACTATATACTAGTCGAGTCAGTACGCCAGTCATATACTGCCCTTTCTATGTTCTATCCGGTCAAGCTACAACGTAACTCTATCCGTAATATCACCATACAGGCACTCGTGTCTTTAATTGGCTTATTTTGTTTGGATCTCTAGTTTCGACAGCTCAAGAATAATACTTCCTGGTCTGGCTATAGGAACAAAGATTGGACTCTAGAACAATTACTGTTTGACGCTGGTAGAATTGTCAACAACACTGGAACCAGTGAAGTGTACATGAACTGCTAGTACTTAGACAATCAAAGGCATCTATAATAAATGAATACAACTAGAAAAATACACATGGAGCAATCAAATACACTTTGAACAATTAAATACACCTACAACAATTAAATACACTTGGAACACTTTGATATGACTTGGACAATTAAATACGCCTTGAACAATTAAATACACTTTGAACAATTAAATACACCCACAACAATTAAATGCACATGGAACAATTAAATACGCATTGAACAATTAAATACGCTTGAATAATTAAATACGCCTTGAACAATTAAATACGCCTTGAACAATTAAATACGCTTGAACAATTAAATACTCCTTGAACAATTAAATACGCCTTGAACAATTAAATACTCCTTGAACAATTAAATACACCTTGGACAATCAAATACACCTCGGACAGTTAAATCCACTTTGAACAATTAAATACAGCTTGGACATTTAAATACGCCTAGAACAATTAAATACACCTACAACAGTTAAATACACCTACATCCAATAATTACACCTAGAACAATTAAAGGCGGTGAAAAATCCAATGTCACCTTGATCAATCAGTGGTGCATCGAAAAATTAAAATTGCTGGGAGAATTTGGTTATAGAAAACATATGGCGCCTACACTCGGCGCATAGATACCATTATGCAGATCAGGTAGGATCTCCCGTTATATCTGACACATATGGTGGAGCGAACAATCACAATTGTTACCTTGAAATCAAATGACATCGTGACCAATCGATTAAAGGTGCATCCGATAATTAGTATATTGCCTAGAACAATTGGTACATAAAACAATTCAGCCTAGGCCTGGAAGACATAACACACGAAATAATTAATATTTCCTAAAACAAGTAGAACAGAAACCAATGGAGCATATACCCAACAGATATGACACACGAGATAATTAATATTGCCTAGAACAATTGGTACATAAAACAATTTAGCGTAGGCCCAACAGATTTGGCACAACAAACAATTACAAATATTGCCTAAAACAACTAGTACATAAATCAATGGCGCCTAGGCGCAACCGATATGACACACTAAACACTAATTATGACCTAGAACAATTGATACATACACCAATGGCGCATAGGCCCGACAAATATGACATACTAAATAGTTAATGTTTCCTAGAACAATTGGTACATTGGCGCCTATGCCCAACAGATATGGCACACCAACTAATTAATATTGCCTAGCACTAGTGAAGGTTAGAAAACCAATAGCACCTGGATCAATTAACGCTAGTAAAAACACTCAAATGCCAATAATAATTAAAAGTGTCTGCAGAGTCTAGATCAATTAACGGTGACATCTTTTGATCATGTTTGACAATAATGACACCTATAATAGTTAGCTATATCTAAAACAAATAATGAAGAGTACAAAATGAATTATGCCCATGACAGGTAACAGAGGTTAGAATAATTGGTAGTTCCTACAGAATAAATTTAAAGAACTGTGCTTTGTTAAAAGTCAATACATAATTAGTTAATTAGTGGTCCAAAACTCCGTTAGCCTAACAGCCAGTTAGATGACCTCGCGTCATAAAGAAATATACGTCACGTCATAATAGAAATTCATTGTTACGTAACGTCATGTAACTAGCCATTAACTTAACTGAGCTTTGAGCAACCGGTTTATGTCAATAAATACGGTTAGAATAATTGGTTGTTACTATGAAATAAAACCATGTCAAGAATTTTGCGTTTTTTGACCTTTCCGGATAATCGCTCAAGATTAAACACGGACTTAGATGTAAAACTACGCATTTTACAATAGACCATAGGCTACTGGTGAACAC